>JAVKPL010005506.1:0-108259 GCA_032173675.1 Gastrolobium villosum
GCGCTATGTTACGGTGAGTTTCTTCTTGCGTAACCGTGGCATACACTTTGTTCACAGAAGGCAGGGGCGAGCTATTCAATATTTGTGACCGTAAGTTGCCAAATATGGTTTCGTCCAAACCCATAAGAAATTGGTAGACTCGGTCATGTTCCCTCTCTTCTTCAGTCTCCTTCACGTATGCACATTTATCTCCACATGCACACGCCTTGCGAGCTTTGCTCCCTTCAAGCTCGTCCCATATTCCTCGCAGCTTTGTGTAGTATTCTCCCACACTGCTGCCAAGTTGTTTTATATTAGCCAAACTCGTTTTGAGCTGGTACTGACGGGAGAAATTTTCCACAGCATACCTTTCTTTTAGGTCGTCCCAAAGATCCTTCACCTCATCAAAGCATTTGATGAATGGTTGGAGCTTTGGGTCAATGGTGTTGTGTATCCAGCCATTGATCATCGAGTTACACATCTCCCAAGCTCGCCATTCTTCTGCGTCTTCCTCGTCTGGTTTCTTCACGACTCCGGTTATGAATCCCAACTTATTTTTGGCCTTAAGTGCGTTTTTCATGAGCTTAGCCCAATTTTCGTAGTTGGCCTCTCCGCGCAGCAATACAGTTGTAAGCAAAATGCATGGGCTATCTGAGTTTGCCAGGTGATACGGGGACGCCGGGTCCGACGGCTTCAACTTGCTGGCTCCTTCTCTGGCCATACTCGTAGGGCTAGCTTTCACACTTGTCTACACAAACTTTGCGGAAAGCGTGGTTTATCAGGAAGGCTCTGATACCAAAATAAACTTGGTATTTTGATTGTGTTGCTATTATATTCAAAAGAAGCCTTTAAATAGGCAAACCAATACAAAGGCTACGTACTCTTACAAACAAAATCTCTAAGATCCTAACAATCTCCAATAATATAGTATGTACTTTTCATATTATTCTTTTTTTGTATGTATATATAGTATTTTAATGTTTATTATACAAATTTTGTACATGTAAAACGTACTAGTAATTGTTTACCTAACAATACTTAAAGGGTGGTCATAACCATTCCACAGTTACAAAAGCGGTGTGTTTCGATAGCGTGGAGTCAATGATAGAAAGCAATCTTGAACCATAAAGTGTCATGTCAGAGAATAAAGTTTCATACCAAACTTTGAATCAAAGCAAAGGGATGGAAATCTGAAATGTTGAATTGAAATGACAAAGTTGATAAAATGCAGCTAGTTAGTTCAGTTAGCAATTAGCATGGTGGAGCCTAATTCCCAATTGAAGAAACTTGGTTAGGTAGTCATAAATCATTAGTTTTAATCACCAATTATGGTTCATGACAGGGAGGTGGGTGGTGCAATGACTTGACATCATGCTTGGACAGAGCGCAAACTCGCAGGGGCTCAACACGTTATATGACCAAGTGGGAGACCTTCTCCGGTATTTTAAGCAACAATGCCACCCTTAATCCAGGTAAATCAACTTTTGCTTTGTTTTGTTTTCTTCTTTTATTTGAGAATTATAATAACTTGAATTTAAAGGTCCCTTTGTTTTAATAGAATATATAATTAACTGTATATAATTTTACTTTTTCAATTAAAGAATTTGTTGAAAAATATTTCTTAGATAAAGATATTTTTCAAATGTATTTTCATAGTGTATATATTTTTTTTTTCATAGTTTTGTTGATAGATATGTCGATTTCTTATCAAATCCGCTTGATTACTGAAACGAATATATACTTGAAAGGATATTAATTAATAATTATGCTTCGCCCATAACTTCTTGAACCTTATATATATAAATTAATCTATTGATTAGTAATTATGCAATAAATATTAATTTTTTAAATTACTATTTTTTTGGTTACGCAACTACAAGAAAAATTGAGTTTATAACCTCTTTAAGTTATTCAAATTTCTCCCCACTGCCTCATGGATCGATATATATACTAAGGGCTTGTTCGGTAGACAAGATAGGATAATGGTAGGATATAATATGGGACTGATAAGAGTAGGATATGATATGGGGTTGATAAACCCATATCCAGTGGCGGAGCCAAGATCTTATTTTAGTCGGGGCCAAAAAATTTGACACATCAAATTATCAAAACATTTATCGTAATTACACAAATCTATTTGGATTAAAATTTATCATAAATTCTAGCATACTTATCTAAAAAGCCATTCAGATGCTACATAATTTCATAATTTATTAAGAGAGAGTGTATAAAGTCGATTCAAACATTTAAGGAAACATGAAAGACCTAAACACTCAAAACACTACACTCTAACAAACGAAGACACTATTGGAGTTTCCAACTCTACTCAAAATGTATTAGGCTATTAGATGAGAGAGAGCATAGATGAAACCAAATTTTAATTTTAGAAGGGGCCAAATAATAATTAATTAGCCAAATAATGATTAATTATAAAATTATATATAATAAATTTTTTTTTTAAATAAGCAGGGGCTCGAGCCCCCTCTAAGGGCAACGTGGCTACGCCACTGCCCATATCATGTCCTGTGTTTGATGAGCACCTGATTAGCAATATGATAAGATTATGTAGAAAGAGAAAAGAAAAATAAAAAACAAAATATAATGCAATAAATATAAATATATTGGGTAGTGTGAGAATATATTAGGTAGCGTGAGGATATACTAGGGATCCAATATTGATATCCTATCGTATTGAATCATAACCCAGCTCCCCCATAAGATAAGAAATCATGTATTAGATAGCATAGAATGAGATAATATGATAAGCTAATCATATCCTATTGACCCACCAAACAAGAGATGAAAGTAAGATATGATAAGTTATCCTATCATATCTTCCTTGTCAGGTGCTCCAAACACGCCCTAAAGAATAAGTACTATTAATTTCTTAAAGGGGTTCGCATTCATCATTTAACATGACCACAAAAAGTTTCTTACACACACAACATTTTGTGGGGCCCGAATGTTTTGAAAAAAAAATGGCACGCAAAATGAATCTCTATAACATTACACAATCACTCTCCTACAACATAACTCTTATAACACCCTTTTTTTAAATTACTCAAATTCCTCTTCACAGGGATGGAAAAATATAATATGTTTCGGGACTATGTGCTCCCTCCAATAATAATATGACACATGTATTAAATTTTTAATTTTTATTTTTTTCTTTTTTCTCTCCCCAATTTTTTCTTTCTATCTCTCTCTTCCGTTCCACCCAAACACAAGTGCTCGGGAGCACTAAATTTCCTCTCCTCGGGGATAAAGGGATATAGACATCTATGAAGCACCGACACTTCAAAAATGCTAACGTGTCGTGTCCGACACTTCCCGACACTCTCCGACACTCCGACACTTCCCGACACTCCAACATGCATTGTAGAGACTTAAAAAATGTTCAAAAGTTGCGTTGCATTGCATTTTTAGTTCAAATTATTAGATTTGTTGGATCACTATTACCATTTTATTGAGTTTAATACAAATATTTTGAATATCTTATGTTTCTTTGCAAAATTGATGGGTATTATAAATTTAATTTCATTTTTTTGTTAAATTATTGAGTATTAAATATAATATACATTATATAAATTAAAAATAATATTTAATATCAAAACGTGTCCCAACGTGTCGAAATCTAACATTTTTTAGAATTAACGTGTCGGAGTGTCGTGTCGTATTGTGTCTCGTATCCCGTGTCGGTATCGGTGCTACATAGATAGACATTATATACACCGGAGGTACTAATAGCATTTTTTATTTTTTTTTCCTTTTTGGTAACTATACACTGGAGGTACTAATAGCATTTTTCTTTTTCTTTTTTCCTTTTTGGTAACTACTAACTAGGGAGGGCATAATTAAGCCCAGAAAACAACTAGCATTTTCCTAATTGGTAGCAATAGCATCATCGTAGGTATTTTTTTTTTAATTTTACTTTGTACTTTTTCTGTGGCGGTGGTCTTTTTAAATTAGCTGTCCTTTGATTTTTTTATTTTTTTTGAATATCCTGTCCTTTGAGTTTAGAAACTATGGTTAACTGACAAACAGGGCAATCCAATAATGTCGAGTGAAGCTCCACAATAGCGTCCATGTACCCCCAGATTCCCTTTCACGTGCTCTTGTTGCCTATTTTGCTACCTCATGTTTTTTCACCTACTTCCATTTTCCACTTAGAAGCTGCTCTTACGCTTTCTTCTGCATAAAGCTTACCAATCTTGTATGCTTCTGTTGTCATTTAGGCTCGTGACTGTGAAATGACAAATACCACCATTCCCGTTTCATAACTCCAAACTCTCTTTTGTTTCTTGTGGTTATTTATTTTCTTCTTTTCTTAATCCCCACTTTGCCGTTCTTCATCTCAGGTGTGGACTGTGGTACGTAAGCATTTAATCATTAATTCATGTTCAACAATAAACATTCAAGAACATGAAAGGGGATCTTCAGAATTTATGATTTTCACATAAAGTGTACCTTTCTCCATTAGTGCGGAAGAACTTTGATGGTGGAATACTTTCTCTAAGCCTTAACCCTTTCACCGTTCTTGTATCTTCTTTGATAGGGATTTGATACAACCTTTCTGGGCAGACTCAGAAGGAACTTTTATTTCTGTCAGATACGCTTCACAGAAAACTGACCATATAACTTTTATATAACTGCACCTATCAGCAGTTACACTTTAAGTAACTTCCCTTTAATAGCCAAAATTACCATAATGCCCTTTTTATTAATTAAATCAATTGACACATAATATTACACATGAGGCAAATAGTTTTACATTCTCCCACTTGGCTCATGTCATGAGGTGTCCCTTCATGATTTAATCAACACTCATTATAATGCGCATTTACTAGGCTAAGGTTCCGTACATTGACCTCATCATAATTCATTATTAGAAATAAAATCAACAAGAGTCATGGCAGTTGTATGCTATCGAGTCGGCATAATCCCTTCCATGTACCACTATATTGACTCTTCTTCCTAACATGATACTTTAATAGGAAGTATACATTATGTCCAACAATAATGTCTTCATAACGGACCATAAACATTTTCAATATCATCACATATACTTGCA
The DNA here is from genome assembly GCA_032173675.1 of Gastrolobium villosum. Taxonomy (NCBI): domain Eukaryota; kingdom Viridiplantae; phylum Streptophyta; class Magnoliopsida; order Fabales; family Fabaceae; genus Gastrolobium; species Gastrolobium villosum. Next base: position 5,051 of record JAVKPL010005506.1, read on the forward strand.
TGCATTCATAAATTGAAAATAAGACAAAATCAGAAACATATATTCATCAATGAGCTCAGAGTGTCAATACTTAATACATAACAATAATTGTCATCATTCATTAGCTGACATAATGCTCATTCTACATACATGACCAGTAAATGTCTTGGGCGGTAATCCCTTCGTCAAGGGATCAGCTATCATAAGATCGGTGCTTATATGCTCTATAGACACTCTTTGTTTCTGAACCTCTTCTTTAACGGCAAAGTACTTTAATTCCATATGTTTAGCACCTTTGGAATACTTGTCGTTTTTAGAAAAGAAGACTGCTGCGGAATTATCACAATAAATTTTCAGCGGCTTTTCAATATTGTCGACCAATTCAAGCCCTGAAATAAAGTTCCGTAGCCATTTAGCCTGAATTGTGGCTTCAAAGCATGCCACAAATTCAGCTTCCATTGTGGATGCAGCTATTACAGTCTGCTTCGCACTTTTCCATGATATAGCTCCTTCAGCTAAAAGATACAGGTAACCACATGTAGACTTTCTTGTGTCTACGCATCCTGCAAAATCTGAATATGTGTATCCAATCACTTCAAGGTTGTTAGACCTTCTATAAGTAAGCATGTGACCTTTAGTTCCTTGCAAATATCTCAGTGCTTTCTTTGCAGCTTTCCAATGATCCATACCGGGATTACTTTGGTATCTACCCAACATCCCAACTGCAAAGCTAATATCTGGTCTCGTACAAGTCTGAGCATACATTAAACTCCCAACTAATGATGCATACGGAATTGCATCCATTTCTTTTCGTTCCAATTCACTTTTAGGACATTGCATGAGACTAAATTTATCTCCTTTCTGAATTGGAACTGGAGATGATGAGCAGTTTTCCATTCTGAATCTCTCTAGAACTCTATTAATATATGCTTTCTGAGACAAACCTAACAGTCCTTGTGATCTATCACGGAATATTTCTATTCCTATCACATAAGCTGCCTCGCCCATATCTTTCATTTCAAAGTTACTAATGAGAAACTTCTTAGTCTCATTTAAAAGACCAAGATCATTAGTTGCCAGCAAAATATCATCAACATACAGAATCAATAATATAAACTTGCTCCCACTGATCTTCAGATATATACATCGATCAACAATGTTTTCTTTAAATCCAAAGGAAACAACAGTATCATTAAACTTAAGGTACCATTGCCGTGAAGCTTGTTTAAGTCCGTATATTGACTTCTTAAGTTTGCACACCATGTGCTATTTACCCTTTTCTATGAACCCATTGGTTGGTCCATGTACACATCTTCATCTAAATTTCCATTTAGAAAGGCAGTTTTCACATCCATTTGGTGTAACTCTAGATCATAATGAGCCACCAATGTCATAATAATTCTTAAAGAATCCTTCTTTGAAACTGGTGAAAAAGTTTCTTTATAGTCAATGCCATCTTTCTGAGTGAATCCCTTTGCAACAAGTCTGGCCTTGTAACGTTCTAAGTTACCATGAGAGTCACGTTTGGTCTTAAAGACCCATTTACAACCAACTCTCTTACACCCTTCTGGTAACTCAACAAGATCCCAAACCTTGTTCTGTTCCATAGATTTCAACTCATCTTTCATAGCATCTAACCATTTATCACCATTTTCTCCATTCATGGCTTGTGAAAACGTTACTGGATCATCCTGAATACCCATGTCAAAATCAGACTCTTGTAGATATACCACATAATCATTAGAAATAGCAGGTCTCTTTTCTCTTTGAGATCTTCTTAATGCTATCTGTTGTGGTTCTTCTACTATGGGTTCATTCGGTTCATTAACAATGATTTCTTCATGAGTAGTGGGATCATTAACTTGTCCTTCATTATTATTGATTGGTTCAATAGCATAAGGAACAATAACTTTACTAGAGCTACAAGTCAATGAAACTTGTATTCTCACTTCATGAATATCCACTTTACGTGGTGTTTCACTCCCACTAACTTCACCATTCTCAATGAACCTTGCATTTCCAGATTCAATAATCCTTGTAGTATGATAAGCATTTAATCATTAATTCATGTTCAACAATAAACATTCAAGAACATGAAAGGGGATCTTCAGAATTTATGATTTTCACATAAAGTGTACCTTTCTCCATTAGTGCGGAAGAACTTTGATGGTGGAATACTTTCTCTAAGCCTTAACCCTTTCACCGTTCTTGTATCTTCTTTGATAGGGATTTGATACAACCTTTCTGGGCAGACTCAGAAGGAACTTTTGTTTCTGTCAGATACGCTTCACAGAAAACTGACCATATAACTTTTATATAACTGCACCTATCAGCAGTTACACTTTAAGTAACTTTCCTTTAATAGCCAAAATTACCATAATGCCCTTTTTATTAATTAAATCAATTGACACATAATATTATACATGAGGCAAATAGTTTTACATGGTAGTCATACCATGTTTCTATTTAAAATTATTTGGGATGATGTGAGCATCATGATAGGTAATATATCTTGCGTTTAGATCCGTGACCCATGCGTTGTTTCTTTTCATGAAAAAAAAATAAAAATTTCCAATTTTGTAGAGTGAAAAAAAGTTAATAAATATTAAATGGGTTTGCATTCTATCATTTAACATGATTATAAATTTTTTTTTATACATACAACATTTTGTGGGGTCCGCATGTTTTGAAAAATAAAAATAAAAATAAAAATTATGGCACACAAAACGAATCTCTATAACATAACACAATCACTTTTCCTAAACATAACTCTTATAAAACTCATATTAAATTTGTAGATGTATGAAAACAATAGTACAAATTTTTTTTTGTTAGAGAGATATAATAAAAATAATTGATAAGTATTGAGTTCAAGTTTAAATATTGAGTTAAATTGATTGCTTATTATAATATAAGAACCAAAATAATTATAAAATTACGAGCTTCATCCTTAACATTTTTTTGAGTTGAATTAATTACTTTATATATTTCAATGACTATTCACTGTAACATGATATGTGATTTATAAAAGAAAAAAATTGCTTAGACTTTATAAACACTTTATTCTTATTATAGTTTTTTCAAACGATTCAGATAAATTTACCTTAAAATCTAAGCAACTGTCTTCGCTTTGTTAAAATATGTATGAAAAGAAGCGAACTATTTTTTTTCTCTCTTATGTTTCCTATTTAATTTTTAGACTTTATCTTTTTGGATGTTCTTTTTTCTTTTTTCTAATTAAAATCTTGCGTTTGTCTGTGATCGGTGTACATACCAGACTTTTACAATTGGAACCGTGTGAAGCTGAGATATTGTGATGGAGCTTCATTTACTGGGGACGGTGTGTTCGACAACGGGGTAATTTTCTCAACGCCTCTCCCCAAACAAATTAATAAAAGGAAAGAATTGTATAATTTGGATTCAACCATTTAGGCTTTGTTTGGGAGTTGATTTTAGGAGGGTAGGGGAAGGAAAGGGAGGGTTTTTTTGTGAGCTTAAAAAAAGGAGGGGAAGGAATTGAGGATTTTTACTAAACCCTCCAAAACCCTCCTTCTTCCTAAAATTAAAGTTCCCCCAATTTGGGGGGTTTTAGGGGGGGAAATTAAATATTACTTATCTATCCTTAGCATTAAAATGCAAAAACTAAATAATTGAGAATCATTTTTAAACGTGACATTATTAGAAAAGTCTAAAATACTGACAAAATTTATCACGAAAAATATTTCGTCAAAAATAGTGATGAAATTTTTGATGAAAATCACATACGTCAAAAAATTTTCGTCAAAACTAAAGACGAAACAAGATTTTGTCATAATCACTGACATAAATTTTTTACTGGAAAGAATTCAGTCAAAACTATTGACGAATCTAAATTCTGTTGAAACTTTCAACGAAAATATTTTCGTCTAAAATTTGACGAAACACATCTCCACCGAAAATTTTCGATGTAAAACAATTACGTCTAAATTTTTTACGAAAAACATTTCATCAAAATTTTCCGCAAAAATTTTCAACGAAAAATATTTCCATCAAAATTTGAGACTAAAGACATTTCTGCAAAAAAAATTGACAAATTTTTTTACAGAAACTAAATTTCGTCAAAATATTTTATAAAAAAACATATTCATCGAAATTTTTGACGAAAAATATTTCCATCAAAATTTTCAATGCAACACATTTCCATCGAAAATTTTTGCTGGAAAAAAATTTCATCAAAATTCTTTACATTCCGTCAAAAGTTTTCGACGGAAATATTTTCGCTAAACTTTTTGACAAAAATTTGCAGTCGAATATTTAAGGAAACACATTTTCATCGAAAATTTTCGACGGAAAATATTTTCGTCAAATTTTTTGATAACAAATATTTCCATCAAAATTTTCAACGGAACACATTTCTGTCAAAAAATCTCAGCAGAAAATTTTTCCGTAAAAAGATTTGACGAAAAATATTTCGATTAAAATGTTTGACGGAAAAAATATTCTGTCAAAATTCTTTATAGAATCTAAATTTCGTCAAAAGTTTCGAATGAAACATTTCCCTCAAAATATTTGTCAAAACAATTTCCGTCAAAATTTTCATCCGAACACATTTCCATTGAAATTTTGAACGAAAAATATTCCGTCAAAATTTTTGACGAAATATTTTTTTTCGTTTAAAGCATTTCATGGAGGAAATCATTTTCGTCAAAACTTTTGCCAGAAACTAAATTTCGATAGAAAATTTATTTTTGTAAAAATTTTCATCGGAGAAAAATTTTTGTCGCTTTTCGATGAATAGTATTCTGACGAAAAACTTTTTGTGACAATTTTCGTAGCTTGCAGCATAGAAATTTCATAAAAAATATTATCTTTTTTCATATTGTGAAAAGCACATAAATAATTTTGTTAGAAATTTTAAATTTAATTTAGTTTGTAAAATATAATAATTATATTAATTTTAAAAAGGGATAAAATGGTAAAAATATCTCATTAACCCTCCATTTTCCTCCCTTACCATTTTTTAACTCCCAAACAAGGGAAGAGAATAACCTCCAATTTCCTTCCCTTCCTTCCCCTCCCTCCCCCTTGGATCTCCTTCCTTCCCTTCCCCTCCAAACTCCCAAACAAAGCCTTAAGATACGATGATAGGCCAAAAAAAAAAAAAAGTAGATATAATATATATATATATATATATATATATATATATATATATATATATATATATATATATATATATATGAGTTTGTTTTTCTCATGTTGCATAAGAAAACCAACCCTTCCTACACACACCATAAAAAAGTGTGCCACTTATTTTTTTTATTTTTTGTTTTTTTAAATAGGTGGGACTCACACTTAATGTATCTATGACATGAGATTAGAATTCTTCTACAATATAAGATTTATTTTTCTCTTATATATATATATGTGGGTTTTATAAGAGTTATGTTGTAGGAAAAGTGATTGTGTAATGTTATAGAGATTCGTTTTGTGTGCCAGAGTTTTTTTTTTTAACATGCGGGCCCCACAAAAATGTTGTGTCTGTATAAAACTTGTCGTTGGTCATGTTAAATGATAAAATGGAAACGCTATATATATATATATATGGGATAAGTTATTCTACCTACTATTTTTTCTGCCTACCTTTGCCTACCATTCTAAAATACCATTAGATCAGAATCTTAACTAACATATATCTTTCTCTCTCTTCTTGATATTCTGATCTAACGGTGTTGGGGGTGGAAGGCAAAGGTAGGCAGAAAAAATGATAGGTAGAATAACTTATCCCTATATATATATATATTAAAAAAGAATAAGATATTATGCATTTTTTTATATCTATTCTACCTACTTTTATTTATAATTGTTATATTAAAATCTCACTCAATCTTTAATATCTCTCTCATGTTGATATTATGATTTAAATTGTAACAATTAAGTTGTGTTACTACCAATCAATCTCACCGTTAGATCGATTATGTTGATGCAACAGTTATATTTATTTTCATTTTTGTATGAATATGATTCCCCATATTTAAAGTGAAAACATTAAATATGAGAATTCATAACCATACAAAAGTGAAAATAAATATAAAATATTAAATTTGGAAAATCATGACCATACAAATATGGAAATAAATATAACCGTTGGATTAACATAAATGATCTAACGGTAAAATTGATTGATAGTAATATGATAGTAAAACAACTAAATTATTACCGTATCCTCCCCCACACGATACAAAACTAGTTAATAAAGTAGACATGAAACAAAAAAAATAGACAAATAATCTTATCCTATTAAAAAAATACCAAAATTCAGGGAGGGGCAGTGCGGTGGGCAGGGGTGGCAAAAATGAGCCAACCCGTCGGGTTGGCTCGTAACCCGCACAAAACGAGTCGGGTTGGGTTGGTAAAAATGAGCTGTTAGCTCGATTTAGCCCGACCCGAGCCAACCCGGGCTCAAACGAGCCAGCTCGCGGGTTGAACGAGCCAGCTCGTGGGTTACTCTTTTTTTTTTAATAAAATACTGAGGGTTATGTTTGCTTAACTGTCCATTTCATTGATGTCAATTGGAAGCTGAATAGTAAAATTATTTTCTTCCGTCACATGCCTCCTCCTCATACTGGATTTGAATTGACTCATAAAATACTTGGTTTGTTAAAGGAATAGGGCATAGAGAAGAAGATTTTTACCATTAATTTGGATAATGCATCTGCAAATGACTCTATGGTTGGTGGTTTGAGAAGCCAATTGAATATGCAAAAATTGTTGTTATGTGATGGGAAATTTTTTCATGTGCGTTGTTCTGCACACATATTGAATTTGATTATTCAAGATGGAGTAAAAGTTGCAAATGATGCCTTGTCTCGGATTAGAGAGAGTGTTAAATATATAAAAGGCTCAGAATCAAGAATGATTAAATTTAAGGAGTGCATTGAACAAGTTGGTGGTGAGAACATTATCCATTAGGCAATCAATAGTTTTGGCAGTGTTGATAATTGTATACAGGAAAACAAACCACAAAAATTAAATTTCTTGAGCCAACCCGCGAGCCAATATTTTGAGCTAACCAACCCGTGAGCCAACCCACTGGCATCATTTCGAGCTAACTCGCGAGCTTTTTTTGAGCCAACCCGCGAGCTTTTTTACGAGCCAACCCGCGAGCTGATTATCGAGCTAACCCGCGAGCCAACCTTAACCCGACTCGGGTCGAGCCGGGTTGGGTTTTCTGGCGCATTTTTTTTTTTCGAGCTAACCTGACCCGACCCATTTTTTCGGGCTGAATGCGGGTTGGGCCGGGTCGAGCCGGGTTGGCCCGTTTTGCCAACCCTAGCGGTGGGCGGTGGCCAACCTAGCCTCTCCAGTCTCCCCGAGGTCCGTATGTGAGGGAATGACTTTCCCAAGGTTAAACCAGACCAAATTCTGGTTGTAAAAAAGAAAAGCAAAAGAAAATTACCGTAAATTCGGGAGGGTAATGGTTTAGTTAACATCACGGGCACTAGTGTTACATCAACATTTTCCATGTATCTTGTTACTGACAGCATAAAATCAAGTTCACTGAATAATGTAACTCTTCGTGTTTGTGATATGAACATCAGACAACAACGCTTTATTTCAGAGGGCAAAGGATTTGGGAAGCCATTATTCATGACCTTCTACCAAAGGGTTTGGGAAGGGCAAGAAAGGTACACAACTCCTCGATGGTGTTTGCTTTCGTTTATTCTCTCAACTGAAGATATATTATACTAGCAGTTTATGTCAACCGATTGTATTATATGATGTGAACGAAATTTATAATACCTTTGTATCTCTTGTCTAGGCTTTGCTTTCAGGATGTTCAGCAGGAGGTTTAGCTACCTTTCACCACTGTGACGATTTCACCAAGTATTTGCCAATTAATGCTAAAGTTAAATGCTTGAGTGATGCGGGTTTTTTTCTTGACGAGTATGTTTAGTCTATCTTGAGTCATTTCAACATAATCTTCAGCTGAATGTCTCCAAAATCTTAATATTAACATTTCCTTTGCCACCCTTTTTGCAGAACAGATATAAGTTTGAAGCACACTATGAGGATCTTCGTCGAGAGTCTAGTTTCATTACAGGTAGTCTTCAATAAATGCGCCATATATACGTGCTTATGTTTTGAGGTACTTATCCAGTGTCTTGTGCAACAGGGGGTGGAGCAAAACCTGAATAGAAACTGCACCAGTGAGCTGTACCTTCCATACTTGGTATGTTTTCCCATGAAGTTGCATCATTAGCTCAAGAAAATTATACAAGATTTTGATGTTTGTCATGTTTCCATGCAGTGCTTCTTTCCACAATATGCGTTGAAATACATATCAACACCATATTTTATCTTGAACTCTGCCTACGATGTGTTCCAAGTAATATTTTTTGACATATTTTGTTCCTATATTGCACATTATCTTAATTCATATAATTGGCGAATTATGAGATGAATAAAACTTATAATGTCAACAGTTCCATCATATATTGGTGCCACCTTCTGCTGACTTGCATGGACGCTGGAATCACTGCAAGATGAACCCAGAGGCGTGCACACCTGACCAAATTAATATTTTGCAAGGTTCCTCTACCAAAATTTGTCATTAACTAAATTCTTCCTTGTCGTTATAAATAAAACTGATTTTCCTTACTCAGTGCACTTTATTCAGGTTTTAGGAGCCACATGCTTGGAGCTTTAAGGCAGTTCGACATATATTCAACAAGAGTGGGAATGTTCATAAATTCATGTTTTGCTCATTGCCAAAGCGAATTGCAAGATACATGGTTTGGAGCTGATTCTCCAAGAATAAACAACAAGGTAACAATCTTACTCATTGACAGCGAGACATGATAATAAACTTGTTTTTAGTATGTGAGATTTTAACTAATTTGTTAAGTGAACATCTATGCTGTGCAACTTATAACCCAGACTTCTGATGACCAATTAAGCCGAAACTCTGTATAAAATAGGAGAAAGAGTTCGAATTATAAAATATAACAGTCTAAGATCTTGAACTATGTGTCATCATTGTAGTATTATATTATTTGATATTCGATTCTTTAACAAAAATTTAAGGTTTACACTTAAAAACGAAGTGATCCTCGAACTTTCAGCATAGTGAATTTTCTAAGTCAGCGACATGGTTAAACTTCTCTATTCTTTACAGACTATTGCAGAAGCGGTTGGTGATTGGTATTTTAGCAGAAACAGAAGCAATGAAATAGACTGTGCATATCCATGTGATACAACTTGTCGTAATCTTATACCATAAGCTCAGGTAATTCCTTCTTATACTAATAATGCATACTAGTTCTATTGGATATCATGGTGACTTCAAGGCCCATTGATCTGTCTCAATTTGAAATGTTGGCAGGTCATTTAGAGGATTAAACTAAAAGTTTATCCACAAGCTTCTCTAGTTCTCATAGTGAAGGTCGTAAGAGTTCTCTAAAAAAAGGATTCAGAGGGATTTTTTGATAGGAAGCCATACAAGTACACAGTGAATGCTGGCAGATAGAAAATTCTTTTATACGAACAAGAAAGGGTGATAAAGGAACCAAAAGAGAAAATGTGGTTTCAATAATTCAATTATTATTTCTCAATTATTTTTTTATTTAATAGAATGAATTGGCTTTTGTTTCTTATGTTTGAAAGCTCTCATCAACTGCAGACATCATGTCTTGAAATTTGATACATGTTATCACTTATCAGCCCCACTCAACCCTTCTTCTCTGAGTTTTTATCCAAGTATTGGGCACTTCACTTCAATACTTTTGCACTTACAAGTAAATAAATGGACCGTCTAAAGTGGTGTAACTCTTCTGAACAACGAAGAGAACTGATTACATGTAATTTTAATATCTTCTAGCTAAACAGGAGACATGGCTAGTTCTTTTTTTGTTTGGCGGTTTTGTTTTTGGGGTTGCCACCCATAGTTTATCAGTTCCCTTCTGCATAGCAGCCCAAGGCAAGCTTTAGAGTTTAACTATAGTTTCTATGTTATTCCACCGTTTTAATATACCTTAAGCACGTGGACCTTCGGAAATAGTTGGACATATATTCCGAGTCCGAGTCCGGAGTTTATCTCATATCCTCAACAGAGACATGTATAGCTAAGCTCTTGGAAGGTTTTTCTAAGGAATTGAATGCCTAAGCCATCACCTTTCCAAATGACCCATATTTTACCACAGCTGGATATATTAACAATATAGTCCTACAATATGTTCCAATAGGTGACAGCATATGATTATTTGGATTTATATGATCCAGAAAGTAAATACCGTTGAACATTCCAAATTTTATGTCTCTCTGTCCGTATGTTTCTCCTCTATCTAGACATTGTCAAAATTTAGTTCTTCTGGTTATCGCTAATCACTATTAAATTGAGATTGTGTCTCTCAATAACATCATAAAAGGCTCATCCAAAACCAAAACTTATAGCAAACAATTTTAACTTAGAATGTTCTTTGGACAGCCACGTATGCGCCACTATCGATATCAACTCTACTATAATAAGAAACAGAGTTGAGAAGTTGTTTGTTCTTTCCTTCTTTTCTCTTCCCAATTCCCGCCAACCAAATCATTGTCATTATAATTCCAGTTACTAAACAGACATACTCATAAAGAAAACGCAAGACAAATGAAAATATGAAAAGGAAAAGAAAGAGAGATGGGAATAATTTATATCTCATAGTCCCTAAAGATCTGCTTGAAATTAGCTTCAGTTTTTTTTTTTTTTTTTTTTTTTTTTTTAGTGGGGAAATTTTCTTCAATACTCGGTGTACTAATGAAAGTTTAGTATATCTTTTACTAAATTTGGAAAAAAGTAATATAAATGACTTTTATCATTATACCCATCCTTTTACGATTATTCTCAGATAAGTTTTTTTTTTTCGTTCCTATTTTTAATAAAAGGAATAGGTACTCGTAATATCAAAAATATGTTTCTTGGTGGGTTTCCTTAACGGAGAAGAATTTCAGTGGTTCTGGATCACCATTTATTCAATGATCCGCATCAATCAAAATCATATAACTAATAAGGAAAGAAAAGAGAGAAGAAATAAAAAATAACTTTTTGTTCAAGTGTCACGTCTTGAATGGAAGGATCACATACGTCCGTAACACCAAAAAAAAAATCCTTTTATACGATGCAATTTTATGCCAACAATCTATATGCTTTCTTCAATATATTGTAGTGACCCACACCTATGTATTCTTTTATTTTTCAGGAAAAATCTGAATCTTGCATATGTTACAATCAGTATAGATTCCAAAATACCAAATCTTTAAATTAAGACTCTTTTCATGGACACCTATAGTATGAAATCAACCATTGCTCCTGCAAAGTTAAAAACTTCCTCGGAGGGTCCATTTAAGATAAAGTGCCATGAAAGTTGAAAAGAAAAATCGATCAACCGGGCAAACAAGAATTGCTCCAATCAAATGACAACAATTCAGAAACGATTTGTAGCGTTCAACTAGACCAAGAACTCGTTGAAATTAAACGGAAAATTTTGGAGTATATTTTAGGGTTTTGATTTTATATAATAAAGGTGCTTTTATATTATGGATGGAATCATTACGGGTGTGAACTAGAAATTTGAAGGGTTGATGATACATGCTATAATCATTAGGTGAAAGTGAAATTTTCCAAAAAAATTAAAAATATTTAACAAAAGTTGTACTGCATCAAAGGTAGAGGAGGTTTGGAATGTTCTGCTTCTGCATCACTAGTGGATAAGCTTCTTCTATGTCTGTTAGTAAACAAACAGTGATGCAATGTACCTTATAACTACTTGATTTGAACCAGAAGAACATCATTTTGTTTTTGTGGAAAGCCTGCATAGGAATTTCCTTTATCTTTGGGCATTTTGCATCCAGTTGCATAAAATATGAATGTGAATAGGGTGAAGTCTCTATCATTTTAACAAATGTAAAGTTGTGTAGAAAGAGATAAATAAAGAGGAAAAGAGAGTTGTCAAAATAAAATAAAATGTGTGGGTCCCACGTCTCTCTGTGAGAGCGAGAAAGGATATAAATTGTGTCATTTAAAACCATAATCAATTTTGCTATCTGAATATGAATATGAATGTACTTAGCTCAAAAAGACAAAGTTTTTCTACAAGCATAGTTATTTCTTACATTTGTAAGTAACTAACAACATTATAGATTTCCCAATAACATCAAACCACACCTTTCATATCACATCCACCCATCCTCAAACACCACACCACACCTCAGCGCCACCACCACTGCCACCACCCTTTCACCCGAAATTACCAAAACACCATCCACGTTATGCGTAACCAAAACATTTTCTTATTCACATTTCCCACATTACCCTCTCTCTCTCTCATCATCCTTCATCGTATTCCTACAGAGGCAAAGCTCATCAACAAGAAGAACAACTCGAGAACGAGACACGCCTCCATCAGAAGAATCAATTGGGTTATTCCCAAGGCAATAATGCGTTGCTCTTCCTTCAGTTCTCACAGTGGCGTTGATGACGATAACAACAACAACAGAAACAATAATGCTTCTTTCCGCAACTTCAAGCTGAACGAGTCCACCTTCTTGGCTTCCCTCATGCCCAAAACAGAGATTGGCGTCGACCGTTTCCTCCATTCTCACCCAAACTACGATGGCCGCGGTGTTCTCATTGCTATCTTCGGTACCCATTTCATAAAGCTCTTCCCTTTTTGTTGTTGTTGAACATGGGTTGGTTTTGTTGTTTCAATTTGAGTACTGGGTAAGTGGGGATCGTTGAGGAAGGGTAAATGGTTGATGAAGATTTGGTGGTGTGAGTGTGACCCTGTATTTTGAGGTTGAGGGAGACTTGAAAAGTTAGTGTCTTTAGCTGCATGGATATACTTGTTGGGGGTTTGCAATCGATTGGTTTAATTATTAAATTATAGCACTTTTCTTTGCTTATTGATCAAAATTGTTGACTTTGTTGGAGTCTGAATCTAAATGGTGATTTTCATTGGTTTGGATGGGTTACGTTTCTTGTTATCATTTGTGTTGGATTCCCAGAAGGTGGTTGTGGTGAAGGTAGATTAAAATATAAGCAAAAACATGCACGAAAACTCTAAAGGACGAACTTGTATTTGTTGAATGTTGGTATGTAAGTGTTAAAGAGTGGTCGAGTTAATAATCTCAATCAGTTAAAGAGTTTAGTTACATTATTTGAAAGTTTGTTTCTCCATGAGTTTTCATTTTAATTCACTTAATTGCTTAATTATTTTAATCAAGTAAAATCAATAAACTTACCAGGACTAAAAACACCATCTAACAAATCCTAAATAGTGCGTCGAAGGTTGACAGACTTTGGAGTTTATATCAGTTTTCTTTTGAAAATTATTGAAAATATTGCTTGTGTCTTTAGTTAGTTTTTTCTGCAAACTATTTATTAGCCTCGAAAAGAGAAAAAAAATAACACTCTTGCTGTTGTTTTGAAATTATATTTTGATGAAACCACAATTTGGAATTAAAAGAAACAAGCTCAAATTCAATTAAAATGGCACCTTAATGAAACAGTACAGCAAGCATTACAATGGCTGATACAGCCTTGAAGGAAAAGACAAATTATCAAGTAAAATCGTGAGTGTCTGAGAAAATAAACTTCCCCTGCTTTTTGCAAAGAGACTGATTTGAACCCGCGACCTGACACACCACGACAAGCAAGCTTACCGCTGAGCCAAATTATAACTGAAAATAAAGGAACAACTAAGGGACTCCACAGTACCCTTCCTCACAATTCACCACTGAATTGGATAATACATTGCATACCCCTTCTCTTACCCTTGCCTTGCTTATAAACTCTCTTTCCTTAACAAACTCCTACTTTTCCACAATTGGTTATAACCAACTTATGATAGTGCTCTTTTTATCAATGCAAACTACTTGCACTTGTTTCTGCTCTTCAGCATCTGTTACCCTTGGCTCCATTTCTTTTGGGCTTGCCACTCTTGGGCTCACGATCCTTGGCCCATCAACTGTTTGTGAGTTGTCCACTTCTATTGGCTTGTGTTGGTTTCTCCTCTCGCTTCTTTTGTACACATATTTCAGCTTCTCACCATATTTCAAGATAATGTAATGTAGGAAGTTTTTCTGATCTCTCTCTCTCTCTCTCTCTTTTTAAAGTGATTATGTTTTGAAGAAAAAACTTGTTGGAATGCATGTTAAAAAGTAATACAGTATCTCCATTTCAACCACATGGTTGGCTATTGATGCAAACACATGGGATGAATACAAGAATCAAAATGAATTTGAAAAGATATAACCTGTTGATCGGATGCGTGATTGACAATTAGTTGGTCAGTGTAATGAATTATTTAGTGCTATAGCAAGTTTTTCTTTTCTGAACAATATTAGTGGTTAGCTTTTGGTGTTATTTCAATATCTGAATGACTGGATTTCATAGCCCTGTGTAAACTATTCTTTTTTTCTGTTAGGGGGCCGGGGAGGAGATTCTTGTTCATTGTTCTCTGTAGAGTTCTTCAGTAAAACCAACTTGATTTCATTTTATTAATTATAAATTTTAGATAGTTGCAATTTTCACCACTTAGTTCTGTCTCTAGCTTGGTGCCCATCTAATTTGCTTCGTTCAAAAAGTTTCATAACCTTAATATCTATTGTGATATGTACCAAAAAAATAATAATATCTATTGTGCTTGTATTTTGATATGTGTTAGTGTTATGCTGTAATTGGTGCTGCCATGCTGATTCTTATGACAAATGTGTTTAATCATATGATCTGCATGTTTTCAGATTCTGGTGTAGACCCGGCAGCTGCAGGATTACAGGTTACCTCAGATGGGAAACCAAAAATTCTTGATATCCTTGATTGGTAAATAGAAGCTACTTGATGTTGGACTTTTATTTGATATGTTACAGTAAATATGTGATACCTTTTTTTTTCTGTCTTCAGCACTGGAAGTGGAGATATTGATACCTCAAAGGTGGTGAAGGCTGATGCTGATGGTTGTATTTCTGGGGCATCAGGTTAGAGCTAGGAAATAAATAGTGGTCAGACATTCTTCAATATATCGTAGTATGTGCAAATTGCTAATAACTTCATAGATATTGAAACAACTTCATATATCCACAGGCACTATTTGTGATAAATACAAGCTGCTGATTATCTATCTTAAATTCATACTTGAATCAATCAGTGAAGTGACAACCGTGGGCTTTTCACACTTCTCATTTTTGAATGTGAAAAGGATAGCTAAAATAAACATAAAGCAGTTTACATTGAGTAGGGCAATCTGTAGTCAAATTAGTACAAATGATTATACGTGTAGTGGATACCAAACACTTGTTTATATTTTAACTTCCTATTGCAATGGAAATTAGAGAATTCCATCATCCGATCCTTTATTCTTTCTTATTCCTAGTCAAAGAATGTAAACTGCATTAAGCTCTTGTTTGTGCTTAAATGTTCATACTAAATTTGTGCAGGGGCATCTTTGGTTATCAATACCTCGTGGAAAAATCCTTCTGATGAATGGCATGTGGGTTATAAATTGGTTTATGAGCTTTTTACTGAAAAATTGACTTCTCGTTGGAAGGTATCATTATAGTTTATTGAAATATTATAGTTGCTCTTTAGACTTCGTACCTATGGCTAATAGATCTAATTTCCCCTTTTCTCCTCCTAAAATTTTCATGGGCAGAAAGAAAAAAAGAAAAAGTGGGACCTGAAAAACCAGGAGGAAATTGCTAAGGCTGTCAAACAACTTGATGATTTTGATCAGGTTAATTGGAAAATTTGCTTGATTTTTATATATTCCATTACTTCAATTCACGATCTACTCATAACAGTTTAATATTTTGTTTAGTAGGCACTGGGCATCACATTTTACAGAGGCAAGATGCTGCATGTGTTGTGTTAAAGTTTGTTGTTTAACACATGTTTCTTATTTTCTTAGTATTTGCTCTTGTCTCTCCTGTTTATTTGCATGCATAACTTAAATACTATTTTTGGAAAAAGAAAGGGAATTCCCATCTTTTGGTGACAGTTGTACCTTTTTTGTCATATTTCAACATGCTATGATTGCTCTAGTTTTCATCTGCAAATACTCAACAGAAAAATTTCCTCATAGCATTAAGAGCAAAAGAGAAGGAAAAAGAGAAAGAAAATATGAAATGGATCCTATAAATACAAATTAGCATTGTGAGATGCGTGATTATTTCCTTTAGGCTACTCATGTACAAAAATGAAATCTTTTATTTGATTTATTTTTAATTTTAGTTACCAGATGAAGTTGCAGATTATGTTTCTTCTAATTTTGTAAATAATTATAATGCTTCTCTAGATATAATGTGCTTGTTAGCATTCCATTATATCTTTTATTCCAAATAACTCAAAATGTTATGCATTTTCTAGCAACACATCAAGGTGGAGGATGCTAAACTTAAAAAAGCTCGTGAAGATCTCCAGAATAGGATTGATCTTCTAAGAAAGCAATCTGAGGTGGGTGCTGAACATGTTACATACTTTTGTTGTCCTGTGTATTGCTTCATTTTCCTCTCCTTGAAACAGGAAACAAGTAATTTATTCCAGTTTTCATTTAGTTGTATGACATTCAGAATTTCTTTATTGCCCAATACATTTCTGATGTTTGAAATATAATATTGTCGGCAAAATGGTAGAATCGTGGTGTTGAATGATGTGTTACGGGGCCCTTTACCTTTTTATGGGATACAGTTGTTTTCTTGCCTTAGCTGTGGGTGTTGGCGTATGGTTTTCTTCATGGGAGCTTCTATAATGGGTATGAAGGGGAATTGGGATGCTGCAGAGAAGTTTAAATGAAATTGTGTGTTACTGCAGAGTAATAAGGGGACTAATTAGGAGCAAATTAGAAACTAACTTACAGCCTAATTGCTAACTTAATTGAAGTAATCCACATAATTGCATTTAACCAAGGCATGTTGTTAACACATGTGCTAAATCTAACAGGGCTAATATTCTCTGTTTTGTTTCTTTGTTATCTTGTGCTTCTGCTATGTACTTTTCTGTCACGTTTAATATATTCATTACTTTTCAAAACTGGTTATTGAAGAAAATCCAAGGGGTAGTGTGGTAGTGCTTTCAGAGGCTATGGTGGCATGTATTGGGTGTGACAATGCTAGTAGCCATGATGTTGCTGAGTGAGTTGGGATGATAATGTTGGGGTTGTTATGGTGAACTACTGCTATGGCCAAAAAGAAAGGGCTAATACTTCAAATATGGCAAGGATAGAAATTGTCAAGGTGTTTGTGGTAGTGTTAATGCTGATGCCTCTGATATTTGTAGTGGACTTGGTGGTTGTGTGCAACACTAGTGATTATGCAACTCCCGTTATTACTTCAAGTTAAAATAGAGGTTTTGATGAAGCTAAACATGTATTTCTCACAAATAAAATCCTTCAAAAAATAACTCTTGGATTTTGAAAATTTATGGTGGTCCGTGGTACACACCCACAGACACATACACACACTAAAAGAAGACTTTTATACTTGTGTTGTGCTTGTTTACTTGCCCCCTGATCCCGCTCAGTATTTAGTCAACTGAATTTTCTTACTCAAAATGCAATGCTGTTCTATGTCTTAGAACTTCGATGATAAAGGGCCTGCCATAGATGCTGTTGTCTGGTATGATGGAGAGGTCTGGAGGGCTGCTCTTGACACACAGAGTCTTGAGGACGATCCAGATTGTGGGAAGCTTGCTAACTTTGTGCCTTTAACTAATTTTAGGTACATTTGGTTGCCGTTGTTATTAATTTATTCTAAATTTTAATCTCAGTTGATTGCTTTCGTGCAGCAAAGTCTCGTGAAATTGGCAGATACTCATTTTTGGACAATGGATTTCCTACTTCTGAGTCCCTGTGTGCTATTCACATCACAAATTAATCAACCTTCGATCTATTTGTCATGGCATATCCCTCTCTACATGTCTTTTTACCCTTTTACTCTGCATTGAATCAAAAACTGTGTTGTCGTATTGAATTATTTATGAATTTTGTTTTATCGTGTTATTCATACTTCAAAAAAATGCTTGGCGGGATTGTAAAGGATGTATATGCATAAGTCATAATGATGTAAAGCACATTTTAAAATAAATAAAGGAAAATTTTAAGTGATTGTTGATTCTATCTTTGATTTAAAATTTTCGAAAGGATGAGTAGGACTTGCATGAGATGTATGGTGCATGGAGTTCTTGTGTTATTTTCAAATCATTTATTTCTTTTGAAAATTTGAAATTTTATGTGATGTACATCCTGCATAATATTGAACAGCTTTGTTGACATTCTGGAAAAAGCAGCTCTCAGTTTATTATACGGATTTTAATATTTCTTACTGATTTATGTATCACTTAACAAAAATCTCAACATTAACAACCAAGATTATCCCACTAGATGGGAAAGGCTACATGGATCAATGTGCCATTGGGCTCTACCAAAAACCAAAATTTTGGTAAAATCATTTCTAGCAAGGTCTACTTTAATAATTTCTCTTAATGCTTTATGAGGTCTTCGTTTGAGATAAAGGTGTTGTTGATGTTGATGATGTTACTTTATGAGGTCTTCCTCTACCTTATTTAATTGGACTATCTTTTATTTGTTCCAATTTCTGAGTTTCCTCATTGGAGACTATTGTTCTTCTTCTCACATGACCAAACCACCTTAGTCAAGTTTCCTCCATATTCTCTTCATATTTCTCTAGGATACGTTTGTTCCCAATCTTATCTTATCTTGATTGTATGTTCACCCATCCACCAGGCATTCTCATCGCTGCATCACAAATAATGCCAGGAAAAAAAAAACAAATAAAGAAAATTATTATTTTCCAGAAAAGTAGCAACCTGATAATTAAGCAGGAAGAGTTCAGTGGTTCCCCCATCATTATTGTAGTTGAGAGATGTTTATGTGGTTTAGCTACTAAAGCAATTATCATTTTAATTCTAATCAGTGTGATAGGCAGTAAAATTTTGAATGCTAACTATTACAGCCTATTTTTCAGGACTGAGAGGAAGTATGGTGTCTTCAGCAAATTAGATGCTTGTACATTTGTTGTGAATGTCTATAATGATGGGAACATCTTAAGTATTGTAACAGACAGCTCCCCTCATGGCACCCATGTCGCTGGTATAGCTACTGCATTCCATCCAGAGGTACAGACATAATTTTATCCATATAGTGCAATTCCTATGAAGAACATTATACATTATAATATATGGTATGGTACTGTTGTTAGGAACCCTTGTTGAATGGAGTTGCGCCTGGAGCACAATTAATATCTTGTAAGATTGGGGACTCTCGCTTAGGTTCAATGGAAACTGGAACTGGTTTGACTCGGGCACTGATAGCGGCTGTGGAGGTGCTTCAAATTTTTTTTCCTCATTGCATAATTATCCTGCATATTTCAACAGCTGAAATAGATTTGTCTTTGATATTTGTGTGTTTGACATAATTAATTTTGTTTAAGGATTTTCTGATGTTTGACATAAGTAACACATTGTAGTATGGCCTTGTCACATTTCTTTTGCAGCATAAATGCGATCTTATCAACATGAGTTATGGTGAGCCAACATTGCTGCCAGACTATGGACGCTTTGTTGACCTTGTGAATGAAGTATCCTCTGAGACTTCCATTTTTACTGGGCCAATTATATCTTTCCTTTGCTATGTTCCATTCTCTAAGCTATGGATGTTTTGGATGATTTATTTCTAGGCAGTAAACAAGAACCGTCTGGTATTTGTGAGCAGTGCTGGTAATAGTGGACCAGCATTGAGCACTGTTGGTGCACCTGGTGGTACCTCTTCAAGTATCATAGGTGTTGGCGCTTATGTTTCTCCTGCTATGGCTGCTGGTGCTCACTGTGTTGTTGAACCTCCATCTGAGGGGCTTGAATACACTTGGTATATTTGCTTCTCTGTGGAAACTTTCTAATTGGATGACTTCCTTTACCAATTTTATCTTTCACTTTGTTCTTCTGGGTTTGCATCATTATCATTGCATGATTGATGGAAATAATTTGCAGGTCTAGCCGAGGACCAACAACTGATGGAGATCTTGGTGTTTGTGTAAGTGCTCCTGGTGGCGCTGTTGCTCCTGTCCCTACATGGACTCTTCAACGGCGTATGCTCATGAATGGGACATCAATGGCATCACCGTCAGCCTGTGGGGGAATTGCATTGCTCATAAGTGGAATGAAGGTTCTAGGATATGATTTTTATTTAGATTGTATGATTTTGTTGGTGTTAATTTGTACACATATCCATGATTTTCCAATGTGTATGATCTGCATGCAGGCTCAGGAAATTCCTGTGAGTCCATATGGTCTGAGGAAAGCCCTTGAGAATACATCTATTCCCATAAGTGATTCACCAGCGGATAAATTGTCCATTGGGCAAGGGCTTATGCAAGTTGACAAGTTCGATATTTTCCCTGTCTTTGTTTTCTTGGAAATTGTAGTAAATGGTAATTTTATAAGATTTGGCATTGACTTAAATCACATACTCAATGACAGGTGTTATGAATATATACAGCAGTCTCAAAATATTCCATGTGTTTGGTATCAAATAAACATCAAGCAATCTGGAAAAACAAGTGAGTTCACATTCTCTCCTGGACATTTCGCCTTCCCCTTTTGAGAAACAAGATGAAGGAAATAGATATATTTTGGCTTCCCCTTATGCGTTTATTCATGCCTGTACAATTGGTGTGGCATGTTATGAGCAATAGAAATTGAATTATATGGGGATAAAAAAGGTTGCTGACATATAGATTGTAATAAAATCTTATATTGAAGTAAGAGCATGTATTGAAATTGGCAAAATTATATCCCTTTACATGAACGCTGATTGCAGATCCTTCATCACGGGGCATCTACCTGAGGGAGGCTAGTGCTTGCCAACAGTCTACTGAGGTGAGGTCATTCTTAAATGTGGTGTGCATTGATGATCTGAGAATATTTTTGGGTCAGATCCATGTAAACTATAATTTTAAAATGGATCAAAGGTCGAATTATGGGAAAACAAATAACTGAGGACTGATAGTTGTATCTAATTGCAAATAACTGATGAGGTATATAATGAAACTCATAGCTCTATTGCAAATGTTCTTATGCTGGTAACAGGTACTCATAGTCATAGTTGCTTTGAGTTTTCTATTTACATATATTTTATCAAATGTATGCATATTCTAATCTTTATATCTGTTAACAGTAAATTTTAGTGTAATTCTTTTGTGCTGTCAATCGGTAATTTTCTTTATAATTTGTAGTACTTATTGACAGTGGACGGTGCAAGTTGATCCAAAATTTCATGAAGATGCCGACAAGTTTGAAGAATTGGTTGTGTTTGAGGAGTGTATTGAGTTACATGCTTCAGATAAGACAATTGTGAAAGCACCTGAGTATCTACTGCTTACTCATAATGGTCGTACCTTCAAGTTAGTCAGCTTTCCTTCATCGTTATCCTTTCATTCTTAGTGTAAATGGCCATTTATTTTCAATGTAAGTAGTGCTGTTAGAGATATATAAAACCATTAATGTAGCTTCACTCACCGGCTTAAGCTTTTGGGTTGAATTGATTTTTTACATGGTATCAGAGCCTCAGTCTCATGGGTTTGATCCTCACCATCCCCCATTTAATTAATAATTAATTAAGTCTTGTAGAATTTCTTAGCACAAGTAGGCAGAGCCTGATGCATCATCCACATTTCAAGCCTAATGGACTCTCGTGTGAGGGTGCGTCTTAGAGATATATAAAACCATTAATGTAACCTCACCTAACAATTTAAGCTTTTGGGTTGAATTAGTTCTTTACAACTCCTTATGAGCTCATCCCTTTGTGGGGAATATTTGTGAAGCATTCTTTGTTTCATGTTATCTTAATTTTTTTTTTTTTTGGAGATATGTTATCTTAATTTTGGTTTTGAACTAGTATTAGGTAACATGAACTTTCTGTTTCCAGTTATCAAAATTAGGCATAGTTGTTTTGTGAAAAAAAAAAAATCAAAAACGATCTTAATGGCACTTTCAAGGTCATATACATCATCCAAACTTTTCAGTATCCTTGGAATTGTCCTACTATAATCTCTAATCCCCCACTTCCATTATCCTTATACTTCTTAAATGTAGTTCTTCCATCAACAGTTTATGTTTCTTTGCTTCTTTTTATTTCAACTGAGTTGCTTTTCAATGATGCTAATTTGTAGTTTTGTTTTATTAATGACTTAGAACTTGTCTTCTTCTACTTTCAGCATAGTTGTGGATCCTACCAATTTATGTGACGGTCTGCATTATTATGAGGTCTATGGTATTGACTGCAAAGCACCATGGCGTGGTCCTCTTTTCAGAATTCCAATTACCATAACCAAGCCCATGGCTGTAACTAATAGACCTCCACAAGTCTCATTTTCAAAGATGTTATTCAAGCCAGGTGTGCATTAGTCAATGTCAACCAAGTTAATCTTTATGCTTCTTTCTGCTGTTGGCATACTAAGGTTGGAGTTTGGGATCTACATATTATGCATTCCAGCCAGCCATGATGTTTTCTTTTACCTTACACTGAAATTGTTTTTGGAAATCTCAAGTGTTTTAAATTTTTTATCGCATTGCATTTGCAATTCGGGTCTAGTTTCTGTTCTTTTGTCCTAAAACCAATGCGTATCTTTTTTTATTCATTAGGCCATATAGAAAGGAAATATATCGAAGTGCCACATGGTGCATCTTGGGTTGAAGCAACCATGAACACATCAAGTTTTGATACAGCTCGAAGATTTTTTGTGGACACAGTACAGGTACACTGTGCAACTTGACACTATGTTAGAATAAGTATGGACCTTTTTTGACATGCTTGCTATGCCCAGATATCTCCATTGCAAAGACCTTTTAAAGGGAGGAATGTGATAACTTTTTCTTCCCCTACTGCCAAAAGCTTTACTTTTAGGGTAGTAGGTGGTCAGACATTGGAACTAGTCATTGCTCAGTTTTGGTCAAGTGGCATAGGTAGTCATGAGACTACGAGTGTGGATCTTGAGGTAACTAAATTCATTTTTGTTTGATGAGCTTATTTTACCCTCCTGGATATTGGGTTATTTTTACTCTTTTTTTCGTTAAATAAAATTAAGCTGAGTCTCCTATTTTTTGAATTGGCCAAGCCACATGATGATTGGTCCTCTTTCATTCAGTAGGTTGATCTTGAGGATGTATCTCGATTTTTTTATTACGTTGGCTTCTTTATTTGATCATGGTTGCCAAGAGCTTATTGTGTGTGTGGCACATATTTTGAAGGGGAATTTTAGCCTTTTTGGATTATG
Organism: Gastrolobium villosum; assembly: GCA_032173675.1. Lineage (NCBI taxonomy): Eukaryota > Viridiplantae > Streptophyta > Magnoliopsida > Fabales > Fabaceae > Gastrolobium > Gastrolobium villosum. Next base: position 28,328 of record JAVKPL010005506.1, read on the forward strand.
GATAGAAGAAGAAATATATTAGAAGGAATAGAAAAGAGGATACCCTCCATAAACGAGAAGATGCAAAAATTAAAAGTAAAACTTCCAAAGACATTATTACAAGGGAGCTCTCCAATCCCTTTGCATTTATAACAAGATTCTTGAAGGATACATTTGCTTCACCAAAGAGATTCCAAGAAATCAGCATTCCTCTATACCCAGTTAGTAACTGTAAAGAATCACTTCAACCCAAAAGCTTAAGCTATTAGGTGAGGGGCTCTTTAATGGTTTATATTATACTTTAACACGCCTCCTCACAAGAGAGCCCATTGGGCTTGAAAGGTGGATGATGCATCAGGCCTAGCCTACCTGTGCTAAGAAATTCCATAAAGAAAATTGGGGGGGGGGGGGGGGGGGGTGAGGATCGAACCCGGGACACGAAGCTCTGATACCAAGTAAAGAACCAATTTAACCCAAAAGCTTAAGCTATTAAGTGAGGCCTCTTTAATGATTAGGTGAGGGCCTATTTAATGGTTTATATTATACTCTAACAAGAACCTAATGTTTGTAATACACATCACTACGTTTCTTGAATATCTAACATAGCATCAAACTGTTTAGGGTTTGATCGGCATCAACAACTGAAATTTAATCTTGATTGGGATGCAACCCTAATTGTACCTTAGATGGTCAGTTATTTATTAAAGACAATAGTAGAGCCAAGGGAAAATAATAAAAGCCTAAATTAATTAACAATGACTCACTCAAAGGGGAGTTAGAGCCCAAAACTCGTCTAAAACAAACAGAGCTGCTGTAATGAGCTCTGTAGTGAACAGAACTGCAGTGATATGAAAAGTACCAATGACCCATTAATTCAATTTAAGTCTCAAAAAGAGCATAATCTCCCATCATTTAAACATAATGATGCTTTTGGTTTGCATATTTCCCCCTTTTTGTTTTGCCTATACAGTTCAATTTGATTTCCATTAATTAATGGAGGAAAGCATGCCCTTAAAAAGCATACGGATAAACTTTCTTTGTAATTCATATTTGAACAAAATTGTTTGTGTGCGTATCAGCATTTAGCTGTAGCAGCACACGTATACAACCATATTTCCATTAATTCTTCTGTGACTGCACTTTTTCTCATAAACAACTTCTAGTAGAAGAAGAATTAAGGAAGGGGAAATATTATATAGTCTGTCATTTTTCATTGAAGATACAATGTTGCTAATTTATATCAAATTCCAGGTAGTGTTTCATGGTGTAAAAGTCAATCACGAGGAAGTTGTACTTGATGGGAGTGAAGCGCCTGTCAGGATTGATGCTGAAGCACTACTAGCTTCTGAAAAACTTGCACCTGTAGCAATTCTGAATAAGGTAGTCCTGTAAAATTTTCTTCCTTCTTTTTTGTGCTATTCCATTATGCTTGTGATGTGATATGGCACTGTAACGATGTTAACCTATTCTCCTAATTTATGTTAAACTTGCAGATAAGGGTCCCGTATCAACCAATAGATGCTAAGATTAGTGCACTTTCAACTGATCGTGACAAACTCCCCTCTGGAAAGCAGATACTAGCACTGACATTAACGTGAGTAGTTATAAATCCCACTATCCATTTCATATTCTTGAGCAAATTTTAGATGGCCTGTTTTCATTATTCTGATTTTCAGATACAAGATCAAATTGGAAGATGGAGCTGAAGTAAAGCCTCAAATACCATATCTAAATGAACGGATATATGATAGTGAATTTGAGTCTCAATTTTATATGATTTCCGATTCAAACAAGGTATTTTGATATTTAATTTCCTTTTTGCTTTTAAAGATGACGGTTGTTGTTTGGAGAAAAAGAGGGGGGGGGGGGGGGTAGCTTTACATACTATTTCTGAGGCTAATTTTTTTTCATATTTATACATTCTGATTGTAGCAAGTATATTCAAGTGGAGATGTCTATCCGAACTCTACAAAACTTCCCAAGGGAGAATACAACTTACAGCTATATTTGAGGTACAACTCTTTCTGAGCATATATACTGGATGACCACACATGCTTGTTTGTTCCTTGTGGTGCTTGCCGTTTAGTTATTGATAGTTATTCTGCTTTTATATATTTCAAAATAAATTTTGAAAATTCACTGTTAGTTACTGAACACTGGAGTGTTGTTTTAAGGACTTGAAAGCTTGGTTTAGTTGTTAATATCTGCAATAAGAAAGCTGGAGTTTTAATCGCTAGTGGAATATTTCAAGGTTTTAAATGATTGATCCTTTAAAGGTACGTTACACGTGGTCCTATACTGATGATAATTTATTGTTTCAGGCATGACAATTTGCAGATTTTGGAAAAGATGAAGCAGCTAGTGTTATTCATTGAGCGAAATTTGGAAGAGAAGGTAGTAGATCATACTCTGAAAGACAACTTTATGTTATCCCTCGTATCTTTTGCTTTAAGTACGTCTCATTTGTCATTACATGATTGTAATTTTTTTCAGTGGAGTTCATGAACTGAATTGTAGTTCTCTGACCAGTAGGCTTCTCAATGATCAGTGGTTATGCATTGTGAAACTTTTTGAATATGTGGTTGGCAAATTGTTTTACAATTGGAAATTCTAAATCTTTACTGATAGTATTTGTATTTGAAAACTTTAAACACATTATTAATTAAAAAAATATTTGTTAAAATTTCTCTCATAAAAAAATCTAGAATTTAATTCATGGAATATAACCTTATAGTTCCAAAAATCATGGAAGGAAAATCTAAATTTAAAACATTACAGATAATAGGGGAAAATGTAACTTTTTCTCAATCGTTTTGTATGATATATATATTGGATGCTAAAGATTGTAATTCCATAATGCGTAGTCTAGCAAAGAATCAAGTTACTTCCCAATTTGAAGTATTGTTGCATGAATTAAATGAGGTAGAATTAGAATTGAGCATCTTGTTTGATTAGTTGTTCCGCAACATCAACATCTGTTACAGTTCTGGGTTTGGGGTTGAAGAATTCATTGGGCAAGATTCAATGTAAACAAGAGAAAGTAGGAAATGAAAGAAAGAACAATTCTTTATTGATTAGCTGGAAAGAGTACAAGGACATGTTACAAGAGCAAGCTCTTCTCCAGGGACAATCCCCTTCACACTCAGACTTCTCAGTCAATCTACAATACACCCAAGATGCCTTCCTAATGGAGATAAACTCCTTATATACATACACTTACCCTTGTTTCCCGCCAAACTTACAACCTACTAAGTAACCTGTCATCTAAGAATAACCATCCTACTATTACTTGAGCATATTCCTTGGGGAATATACTTTCCTGACAGTAGGCTTCTCCCTCCCTAGATTGCTATGCCTAACAACATCAAACATATACTTTATCACAAATTAGTTGTGGTTGGTTTGATTAGTTGTTCCTAAATTGGAAATATTTTTTTCCTAGGAAGAAGTATTCCCTTCCCCAGACACTCACGAAGTGGGTATTTGAACTGGGTCGGCCCTTAAGTCCTAAATTGTAAACGCCTCCCCCCATCAACTTATACTTCTTGAAATACTTGTAGAGGATATAAATTTTACATACATCATTAAAACTCAGGTCATATATTCCATTCCTTACATATTTATTTAATTATCATTTATATGTTTTTTCCCCAGGAAAGAATTCGGTTATGCTTTTTCTCTCAACCAGATGGTCCTCTGATGGGAAATGGTTCCTTTAAGTCCTCAACGTTACTTCCAGGGTATGTGACTGGGTTATAGTCCCTACCTACCCCCTTAAGGTTTAAATGTCATATTTTGTTGTGGTGCTGAGGTTTGCTTATTGTTAGTATAAAAGAAGGATTCTATCTTGGCCCACCACCAAAAGACAAGCTTCCCAAGGTATATTTTCTCCTTAAGCTTTTCAAGTATTTGCATTGAACCATAGGTAGTATGGAATAACCTTTGTAGTATTTCCACAGAACTCTCCCCAAGGATCTGTATTGTTGGGATCAATATCATATGGGAGACTATCATTTGCCGGTCAGGGGGAGCATAAAAATCCAGAAAAGCATCCTGTATCATATCGGGTTTCGTATATAGTTCCCCCAAATAAGGTTATTCTCTACGTTATACAGTTACCTGCCTTAAGGTCTTCTTGTATGCTCTATATTGAACCCACATATATGTGCTGGTTTGAACAAGCACCAAGCTGTGTGGATGTATCTGCTATCATAGAATATATGCTATAAATTAAGGTCTAATTACATTTTCCTATTACCTTCTGCTGAAAGATTGATGAGGACAAGGGAAAAAGTTCTTCCTTATCTTCCAAGAAGACAGTTTCTGAACGTTTAGAAGAAGAGGTATGTGATTCATACTTCAGCAGAATATGCACCCTTTTGCAAGATATTTTTGCCCAACTACGGTTTCACATCTGTTTATGTCCATAACAGTTTAAGATGTGTATATATGTAACAAATTATTGTTAAGAGTATCTTGTGTCCTCGGAAAGGGTCATATTTTGTTTTACCTGCATATCTAAAAGCATTCTCCAACAGTTCTTAGTCGTCACAATATAGATAATTAGATACTACATATTTCAGATAGTATATCTCATGTCCTAATGGTAATTTAAGTTGGCCTTGACTTGTCCATCAGATTCGAGATGCAAAAATAAAAGTGCTTGGAGGCCTAAAACAAGAAAGCGATGAAGAGTGCTTGGAATGGAAGAAGTTGTCTACCTTGCTCAAAGTCAGTATAGAATTTTATCTGAACTTCTAGTTTTGGTGGCTGACTGAATTTATCTGCTGCATATACATAAAAGTGGGTGGATCCCACTTTTTCTCTTCTTATAGGGCTCCACCCACTGTCATGTGTGTGAAAGAGATAAAATTATCTCCTACTTGCTGGAAAATTAAAAAATTAAAATGATAAATACTTATATAACCCTGGCATAAATTAGAATTACAAAAATATATTTTTCTCAACCCAAAACGTCATCGTGTTGACCTTACTGGAGATAAGTTATCTTCATTGAATGAAGATACACTAATCCCATATATATAAGGAAAAAGCGTTTCTCCAGTGACTGGAGATAAAGTTATCTCCAGTGAGCCGTCGTTTTTGGGTTGAAAAATTAAAAAATTAAAATGACAAAAACTAATATAACTCTGGAATAAATTAGAATTACAAAAATACCTTTTTTTCAACCTCAAACAACGTCATTTTGGCCTCACTGGAAATAAGTTATCTCCATTGATTGGAGATACACTAAAACCTATATATATATATATATATATAGGATTTGTTTTTTCTGCAGTCAATGTAGATAAGTTATATATATTGAGCCCAAAACAACGTTGTTTTGGGACGATAATTAAGGTATTTTTGTAATTATAAATTATTTCAGTGTTACAATAGTCTTTTTCATTATAATTTTTTAACCCAAAACGACGTTGTTTTGAGAGTGAATGTCGATAACTTATCCACATTCAATGTAGAAACATTAAATCCATATTCAAAAATGTACAGTGCTGTTTATTCTTTGCGCATTCTAGATTAAAATAACATAATACCAAAATTTGTTATATTTCCTTGCAGTCTGAATATCCAAAGTACACTCCGTTGTTAACAAAGATTTTGGAAGGTTTGGTTTCTAGGAGTAATATCAAAGACAAATTCCATCATGATGAAGAGGTACATTTTGTTGAATCAAATGTTTAATATTATTTGCCCTTCTACCTCTCTTATTTTCCTCCCAAAGCACAATATTTTTATTAGTATACTTTTCTGAAAACTAAAATGAAATTTCTTACATTTTATGTATAATCTCTTGGAATACAAGAAGAGTATAAACTAATATCTAATGAATGTTAAATTTTGGGAGCTTGATCTACATGATGTGAACTTTTGATCTAACTCTGGATTTCATGAAAAGTGTATCCTATGAGAGTTATCCACTGGTGTATCTATGATGTAACTCTTACAGTACCATCAATGGATCTTGAAATGCTTACACGCACACACAGAAGGTGGGGCTCTAGTGACTCTAGGATTTTTAAGTCTTGTACAGTTACTTGGTCAAATAATTTTTTTTTGCAGAATTCAAAATTTACCAATTGACTCATTAGTCTCTAATCTAATATTTGACATTTATTTTTTGAAAGCATATTATACGTTAGTGGAAAATCTTATCAATCCTATTATCATGCATACAAAATAAATTACCAAAATAATTTTTAAATTCTGTACGATGGATGAAATTTGGTGTTGATAAAAAGTTGTTCAATTTAGTAATGTGTGAATCATATAAAATGGCTAATTCTCTGGCAATTATGATTACGCTTTGTAACTTGTAAGTAATTGATGCAGCAAATGAGGTGATTGATATTATTGATAGATAAGAGTTAGCAAAATTTCGAAAGTATATGTAAGATTAAATAAAGTGGAAAATTTTAGCAAACCTACCAATAAAATCATGTGAAATTATCATAATGATCGTGCATACAAAATAAAGTACCAATTAATATTTAGATTCCATGAAACATATAAGTCTGATTCTAATGATAAATTTCAATATAATGGTAAGATTGATGAAATTCAATGTTGATGATAAGTTGTTCAATTTAGTAATCGTATAAAAAAGCTAGCTGTCTTTGTGACAATTATGAATACGCTTTGCAGGTAATTGATGCAGCAAATGAGGTGATTGACAGTATTGATAGAGAAGAGTTGGTAAAATTTTTTGCGCTAAAAAATGATCCAGAAGATGAGGAAGCGGAGGTTGTTATCCCTGTTACCAATTGCTTTTAGTTACCCCTGTCTCCCACTTCTGAATTAGTTTCAACTGTTGGTGCAAAATTTTAAAAATAAATAAAATTGACATGGCATGTGAATTGTGAATGATATTAGTTCAGAACATTTTGCAATCTTATAGTTAACTATGTTGGTACTTGACTATTTATAATTATAGAAGGTGGTTCTGTAACAGTTTGGCTGAAAATGTAAACCTCTTTATACACTGATAGTGTATATAATGTTAAATCAATTGTTGTTTGCTAAGTTTATTATGGAAGTTTCTTCCATGTGGAAAAATGAATTTTGGTCCACTACACTACTTCTTAAACGATGGATTTTCAGTTTGCTATTTGTTGGCAATTAATGATATTATAATCTCACTGTAGAAAATCAAGAAAAAGATGGAATCAACACGTGATCAGTTAGCAGAGGCACTTTACCAAAAGGGGCTTGCACTGGCAGAAATAGAGTCTTTAAAGGTTAGAGCTTGTGTTCTTTAAATCAATGATTGTACATTACCAACAATTTTATACTAGTGGATGTTTAAATGAGTGTTTGATTTGTAAAATATAGCTTATTAGTAACTCCAAAATTAGGAAATATCCTTGTATGCTCAGCTGAGGTCAATTTTTTTTTCCTGTCTTGAGCTCAAATCATGGATATAATGTGGCATCGTAAATGCTACTCTTCTTTTGAGTTTAGAATTACATTAGATCATGTAAAATAAAAATACAATTTTCATGATTTTGCCTTCTTGTGATGTGTAGAATTTAGAAAAGTTTATTTGGTTGTTATGTTGTTAGGAAAAGTCAAAGCTTTTCATTATGATAGTGGTAACATTTAATTATTATTTATGAAATAAAAGTTGGTAAACTTGTCTTGTATATTGTCAAAGGAGGTAGATAAGTACACGGCTTCAGCTGCAACAGAAGGTGCAAAACAAGATGTGGAGAAAACTGACGAGCAATCCAAGGATGATGGCATTCGTCCAGACTTATTTGAAGAGAACTTTAATGAACTGAAGAAATGGGTTGATGTTAAGTGCACAAAATATGGAATCCTCTTGGTGACAAACGAGAGGCGAAGTCAAAGGCTTGGGACAGCATTGAAGGTATTTTCTTTTGCAAAAGTCTTGTATTGGTTGCTGCCATGGATTACTCTTGCTAATACTAGTTGCGTCTCAAACTCAAACATATACTATAGTCATACTTTACTAGTCCTAACTCAGATATTTTTTCAAGTTCCCAATGCCCCTTTCCCACCCCAAACCGGATTATAACTGTTGCTCAATGGGCAAGTGTACGGAATTGAAAAAGTAATATATGGGAAATATATATACACACACACACACACACATATATATATATATATATATATATATATATAGGGAAAAACATTTCTCAAGCTGCTTGAGATAAGTTTATCTCCGGCTACCCCAAAATTACGTCGTTTTAATTATTTATTTCCTTATATTTATTGATTCACCTTTGAATGGTTATGATTTCTTTTTTCTCTCTCTTCCTTTATCACCATTGATCTATCTTTATACGGTTATGATTTGGTAGCCGGAGAGTGTAACTTACACCGGTGTAAAATGATAAGCCCTTATATATATATATATATATATATATATATATATAGGGTCATTAATTACTGCAGTTGCTGTTGCAACAATCAAATACTTGCCATATATATACTTGAAAGCATTAAATGTGAGAAATCATAATCATACAAAGGATGAAAGCATTAAATGTGGGGAATCATAATCATACACATGTCGTTGTTGTACATAAAGCGACTGCAAAAATGATTTTACCTATATATATATATATATATATATATATATATATATATATATATAAGTGAGAAAGAGAATCGTTGTCAGGGATTGTGGATGCCAAGTACCAATTCACTATAGTTAATATTATTTAAACTATGATATCGGGATTAAAGGGAGCATTGAAAAACAATTAACAACAGAGAAAATGAGATTGAAAGGGAAATTGTAAAGAACCAATCCACCCCAAAGTTTAAACGGTCACGTGAATGTGCATTAATGATTTTTATATTATATTTCTCTAATATACCCCCTTACACAAGAGCCTATTCGGTTTAAAGAGTGGACAATATATAGGACCCTCCTACCTATACTAAGAAACTCCACAATATTTAATTATTTATTAAATGAATGGGGATAGTGAGGATTGAACACTCTGATACCATGTAAAGAGTCTATTCAACCCAAAAACTTAAATTGTTTGGTGAAAACCACATTAATATTTTTTATATTAGATTTCTATAACATAAATACACTAAAACAGAAAAAAAAAAAAAAACCAGCATTCACTGAGTTACTTAAAATTCAGAAAACGAAGTGCTAGGGTCTTGATTTCATTTTTTTCTTCCTGCTGGTAATTGACTTTCAACTTAACCTAAATCCCATATTTAAGCTTGATGGTTGAAATTCCTGAAATTAACTAATACTCAATTCTCTGGTGCATTTACCCTGTTTTAGCTCTTTAGAATTAACAAATCCATTAGTGTAATTCCAAAGAGAAAAGATAGTAAACAGAACAAGGTAAGCCAACCACACAAGTAGCTTTCTCTATTCCTATATTTAGCCAAGGCTATGGTGTTTATCACAAAGATCAAGAACATGCATCAATTTCCCAACTCATACATGAACATCAGATCAGTCTATGAGTGGATAGAAAGCATTAAGCAAAGAGATAAAAACTAAAACTCAGGAAATAGAAACTTAGATTAAGTGTAAAGATCAATTACATCATCCAATTCAAGTTACATCAAAATCATAAGAGAAATTAGCTAGACATGGTAGAGAAGAAAGAACAAGCTAAAGAAAAGCCAAACTTATGATAAAGCAAGAAGAAATGCAAGAAATTTTCAAGAACCCCTTGTTCTTGCCCTTCATTTCCTATTTATAGATCAAAATTAACATGTGCAGGGGAAGCACCATTGCATGATTGTATAAAATTAATCTTATGTGAACCTTTGCTCCTCTGGATTCAGGTACTGACTGACATAATTCAAGATGACACTGAGCCTGCCAAGAAGAAACTCTATGAACTAAAGCTCTCTTTGCTTAAGGAAATTGGATGGGCTCATTTGGCTACATATGAGAGAGAGTGGATGCTTGTGCGTTTTCCCCCAAGCTTGCCCCTTTTCTAGGGTCTTCCCATTGTGAAGCTGTTGAGAAGCAATGCAAGGAGCAATGTCCTTTTCCTTGATAGTTTCTAGCTTTCACAACAATTCATGCAACATTAAAATGGCCATTTTACACCAACGAGCTCACAGCTCAATTGGCAATTGCATCACCACAAGTTTTAAGATATGATTGTTGATTTTGGAGTTTCGATTCTTTACAAAACCACCTTTCCCCCTACTTACCCAGATGCTTACAACTCCTATGTAAAAAATAAATTAAAAAGGAAAATAAAATGATCATTTTTCACATCTTGACAGCCACCCCCTTTGACATTAATCTTTCAGTTTTTCTTGTTCTATTGATAGTTCTTCCCAGTATTTATTTTGATTTTAGAATCCAGTATCTGTAGGGCCATTTTGTGAACAGTTGATTGGAGTTTTCTTTCATTCTCTATCCTTTGCCGGGATTATGAACAGTAAACTAGAACTACGTGAATTGCACCAATAATGCTAATCATACAACTCTCAGTATATCCTCTTAACTATTAGAACAGGTTGTTTCTACAATTATATTTGCCTAGAAAAATCACCCAATACAATAGGCTTCTAATATATCTTGGTCCATTTTACCGACCAACCTCTTTTAACTAGATATAATATTTAAATGTTAAAATTAAAAAGTATTTTTTATGTATAAAATTTCTAAAAAGAATATGTGAAAATAATTAATTGGAGCAAATTTGATTGTGAAAGAGATAGTGGAAGTGAAGTGATGGTGACAGTAGTAGCAACAATGATGATGTGATGGTGGGGTGTGATGGTGGTGATTCTAATTGTGGTGATGACAATGGTGAATGTGAAATTGGTTAGGGTTGAGATTGCAGTCGTAGTGACAACACTAACGACAACAATGGTGGAGGAGATGGTGGTTATGGTATTGGTAGTGACAATAATGATGGTGATAATGATGACGGGGAGGTGAGGTTGGTTGCAGTTGAGGCACATTTTGGATTCTGAAAAAAATATTTGATTTTCGATTTATGCTTTTTTTTTTAGAAGTATGAAATTTTAGCTTAGGAAAAAAAAAAGCAAATTTTTAGTTTTTTTGTGACTTATTATTTTAAAAGCAGATATCCAAACACTCATTTTCAGCAAGAAAGAACTTTTTTTTTTTTTTTGAAGCAATTTGAAGAAAAAATCCATACATATAGGTTTTAATTTGAATTTCCTTGTATATTTTGATTGAAGAGTTGAGCAATTATTGACCAGTCGCTTTAAGAACAAAGAAAGCCATAAACAACCATATGATGTCATGGTTTTCCATTTTGATGAAAGCAAAATCTAATTTGTAAAGTTTAAATAGATTCTCCATACCAGGCTTTTTCATTTCTTGCTTCTTCACCTTGAAGAAATAGAATCACAAAGAAGAACCTGTTTGATTTTGTTCTTATTTTTTTTGTAGAATAGTTACTGAATATGTGTTTTTTGTGTGTGTATGTTGTTTTTTTTTTTAAAGTTAAAAGTCAAAATACAAAACAAAAATAATTTAGACACATTCTCTAAATATGATTCTAAGAATTTAAAAACAGTTGTTTTAGAACTATTTTTACAAAACAGGCTTTATCAAATATATATTTTTGTTCTAAAAAACAAAAAATTGCTTTTAAAAACAAAATTCAAACAGACACATGTTTTAATTTTAAATTCTAAATGCAATGGTTTTCTTTAATGTACAATTAAATTTTTATAGGATTAAAATTAGATAAAGCAAAGAGGACCTGTTGTACGTTTATATTTAGCTCGCAAAGCATGCTGAAAATTGAGGAAATTTATAAATTGAAGTGTAAGTTTTTTTGGTGAAAGAGAACTGTAAGTTCTATCAGTGCAATTCACAAAAAATAAAAATATTAATGTACACTAGTTTTACACCGGTACATAGCATATAAATTGAACTTGTCTGGGTTTTGTGGACCTCCGTAGTTCGATCATCTTTGATTTCCTAGAGGAAGAAGAATGGATATCCTTTTCACATGTTACTACTTCTTTAACAATGATTATTTTTAAGGATTCGATGTTTTTAATATTGTGGGGCTCATACAAGACCATATAAAAAGAAAAGAGATAAAAAAAAAATCTATGAATTTCATACATTTTTATATATGTAGGATATTTCCTATAATATGAAAACATTATTTCATATTTTTAATGGGACAGGATATTGTGACAATCAAGTAGGGTTACTACCATATGACTACCAGTCAATCTCACCGTTAGATTAATTTTTTAATCCGACGGTCCTGATTTATACCTTATTTAGACCCCCTCTTCTCTTCTCTCTCTTCCCTTCTCTCTGATTCCGATTGTATTCTCTACCGCCGCCGCCGTCTCGCCGCCCACCACCTCCGTCGTCGCGCCGCCCACTCCACCGCCTTGCCGCCGCCAAACCCTCTCTGAGTTAAACGCCCCTCTTTCTACTGCCGGACAGAGGGTGGTATTTTACCAATTATATACTCTGCGTCTCCGGTCCCAATTATCTTTCTCCTCTTTTATAGAAGATGGTATTTTTACCAAGGCTACGAATACAACCAAAATTATAACTGAAATGTATTCTTATTTTTGCTTTTCGATAACCAAAATTATGCTCTCTTTTTATTATTTGGGTCTTGCTTGCAGTGGCAGAGCTGGAAACCGTATTAAGAGAGGAAGGGGCACGATAAGTATAATTGGGACCGAAATAAAAAGAACCAAATAATAAAAAGAGAGCATAATTTTGGTTATCGAAAAACAAAAATAAGAATACAATTCACTTATAATTTTGGTTGGATTCGTAGCCTTGGTAAAATACCATCTTCTATAAAAGAGGAGAAAGATAATGGGAGAGGAGACGCAGAGTATATAGTTGATAAAATACCACCCTCTGTCCGGCAGTAGAAAGAGAGGCGTTTAACTCAGAGAGGGTTTGGTGGCGGCAAGGCGGTGGAGTGGGCGGCGCGACGACGGAGGTGGTGGGCGGCGAGACAACGGCGGTGGTAGAGAATACAATCGGAATCAGAGAGAAGGGAAGAGAGAAAAGAGAAGAGGGGGGGTCTATATAAGGTATAAATCAGGACCATCGGATTAAAAAATTAATCTAACGGTGAGATTGACTGATAGTCACATGGTAGTAACCCTACTTGATTGTCACAATATCTTTCCCCATTTTTAATTACGAAAAAAAAATGCTTCTCTCACTCATAATTTAGCGCGTTATGAACATTTTTTTTTGGCAGAACATAACCAACTTCACTATCATTAATGGATCATTTTACATTAACTGACACTGTTCAGATTTTGAAATCTGAGAAATGTTTTTTAAATAACTACTATCACATCAAAAGTGCATTTTAGCATAGAGAAATCCTAATTATACTTTTGAAGTTGTAATTTATGTTGCACCGATACGTTAATTCTAAAAATATTAAACTCTGATACGTTAGAACATGTTTTGATATTATATAATATTTTTAAACTATGTAATGTATATTATATTTAGTATTCAATAATTTAACAAAAAAATAAAGTTAAATTTATAATACCTATTAATTTTATAAAGAAACATAATATATCTTAAATATTTATATTAAACTCAATAAAATCGTAATCGTAATCTAATGAATCTAATTGTTGAAACTCAAAATGTAATGCAACCTAACCTTTGAACCTTTTCTTTGGTCTTTGCAATGAGTATTGGAGTGTCGGGAAGTGTCGGAGTGTCGGTGAGTGTCGAAAAGTGTCGGACACGGTACGTGAGGATTTGATTTTTGAAGTATCGGTGCTTCATATTGCAATCAATAGATGTTGTAAAAATATTTTTACTGATTGTTTTGAATCTTTTTATCTAAAATATGTTTTCCTTTTTAAAACAAGTATTAGATGCTACGCTAGGAATATGTAATAATTTGTCACGTGCTGTGTATCTTATCTGATAACAATCACTTTTAAAAGGTACCGCATGAACTTGGCGTATTTTAAGTTTGTGCATATAGGATCAATAGTAGCAGACTAGCAGCGCTGTTTGATGAGACCCAACTTCAAAAAATGTCAAACCGGTCATCAATTTTTGTTTGTCCAATGTGCAAATTACATGGGACATCCACCATCTCTACTCAAGAAAATTTTCATTTTCGGTGTTATATTTTGTGTGGTCTATTGCAACTCTAGATAATTTTAGTTAACATGTATATTGTTAGAAATTTTATATGTTAAGCAATATTAATTAATATTTTTGAATTTTTAAAGAAAATCGGATTAATTAATATTTTAATTTAATCTATTGTGATCATATCGAGTTAGACTTTTAATATTGGGTCAAGTTGAGTAGCACAATGTAGCCATATTAGTGTTTGATTGGACTTATGTGATGGATGGACTCAACAGACACACCGTTGATTAGTGTTTTGTTATATCCTCTCTCTCTAACCTATTGATATTGGAGTTAGGTCCCATAAGACGTTATGCTCCTATTGGAGAAGGTTGCCATTTTCAAAATAGACAAAAGAGAAAGATCCTAACAAAAAGAACAACTCATAATTTATTTTGGAGCTCTGATAGCTCAAGGAGATATTCCTTATTCTGAAGTTATTATAATATATGATGTTTTATATGTCATTTATGTTTGGATTATATATTGAGGTATATTATAAAAAATCTCTTACATATATATCATCATACATATTATGAGAGATAATTTTGTGTTATAATATATGCGTCTAACTAACCTCGATGCTTTCACGTGAGAATATACTTTTATGAAAGATAAAGCTGTTACTGGAATGTTACTAAAGCATTTTTCCTTTTGCTTACCAAAAAAAAAAAAAGCATTTTTCGTTTAAAAATGTGTATAACAATGTTTTAGAAAAAATAATATTGTGTTCTACTCATTTCAAGCGAACGATTTAGAGACTTAATACAATAAAAAATATATTGACAGAACGAAATAGAAGAAAGAAAGTTATTAACATTGTGGAAAGGATAAATTCCAATATTTTCAAAATTCCATATGCCTTTTTGATTATTTTCTTATATTTATTTATTTAATTACTTTTTTTTTTAAAAAAAAGTATTCATCGATCTCTATTATTTTGAGATAAAAATGATATTGATATAAGAGTCGTTCCTATAACGAATCCGACCGTGTTCGAATCATATATTCGATAATTATATATATATATATATATAATATATATATATATATATATATTTATTTATTTATTTTTTAAAAGTATTCATCGATCTCTATTATTTTGAGATAAAAATGATATTGATATAAGAGTCGTTCCTATAACGAATCCGACCGTGTTCGAATCATATATTCGATAATTATATATATAAATATATATATATATATATATATATATATATATATATATAAAAGAAAATATGGTGATAGTGATGTGTCGAGGGTTGAACATTTCTTGCTCTTTTTAACTTATCTCTCGGTAGCATCGCCAAAAGTGAAGCCTCAGCCAATAAGTGCGAAAATCACGTTTCATTATACAATTCAGAATAAGGCAATCTAAGACATGGCCGAAATTTCTGGAGCCATACTAAAATTCAAGCCCTCATCATTGAATCCATCACCTCCTTCTTTTCTCTCATTCTTTCTTTTAAATAAAGGGATTTGTACTTCTTATCCAAACGTAAGAATAATCTTCTTATGCTATACTCACATTGTTTTACGTGTTAATATTTTTAATTTTTTATTTTTTTTTTCAATGGGACTCATCTAAGTATGTGTGTATTACAAAAATTCTCATCATGTGACATAAGAAATATAAACCCCTTTAATGAAAAGAAAGATATTTTCATCAAAAAAAAAAAAGAAAGATATCACGTCAATTTTATTGTGCCGTTGAAAATGACATTTTGGCTTTTAGACATTTAAGCGTCACATAGGCTTTTAGACATTTAAGCGTCACATAGGTACAACAACAAAAGCCAATTAGTATATAATAATAACGTATCAAAACGTGGTGTTTCTTTTGCCATTTTCTTTCGTTCTTTATCTCTCTTTTTCTTCATTTTTCATGCTATATAAAACACATGTTACCAAGGACAAAATACAACCCATGCAAACACGTGGAGGAATATCTTAATACATTGCATTTGATTATTTGAATCAATTTTATTCCCATTTGTTGTGGATTGGGTCAATTCCACTAAAGATTACGAGATTGACCAGCACCACACTCGGATGTAAGCTTTCAACACGGAAATCTGAAGACCCTTTGAACCTTAATAAGATTATGCTTGTATGAGTCTTTGTTTCAAACTTTTGGGAGTTCCTTTTCATTTTATATTCTTTTTTGGGTGGGGTATAGTTATTTATTTATTTAATAAATAATTCATTAATGTTCACTTTTTTGTGAAAAATATAAAACCATTCATAGTTTCCCCAACAAATTAATCTTTAATTGATTCTTGACATCGTAACACGAATTCATTCTTCTATACTTTCATTCTTAATTCATAATGAGTTAGATTTAGTACAATATAAAAGCCTATATATACCTAATGGGTGGAGCTCAAGAATCCGCTGAATGCATCCTTATATACTGACCCCCCGCACTCCGGATTAGTTCCATAACCGGCTCAAAGAGTCGAAGCCGTGGGAAACCAAAGGGAGCCAACTCGCCTCAAAATAACTTTTGTGTGAGACATTAGAGATATAAAATCATTCTTAAACCTTTATTTAAAATAATAACAAGCTAATTGTAAAAGTTGGAATGGGAAGAGTCCGAACTCAAACTTAGAATTGGGTATCAAGTATAGGCTTCTAACTTCACGGTTTGTTGGAACAAAGAAATAAGTGTGAATAGGGGTGTCAATATAGGTTATGACACGTGGTTCGACCCACGACACGACACAAAAATTTGTGTTCGGGTTGATCCGTAAAAAAATTCATGTCGTGTTCGTGTTAGGAAAAATGACATGTAAAAAATTTGTGTCGTGTTCGTGTTGAGGTATTCGTGTTCGTGTCGACCCATATTTTTGTTTAATTATTTTACTTTATTTTTATTTTTATTTTATTTATTTTTTGATTTTTTTTTGTCAATTACCATTTTAACCCCTATTATGCGTGTTATTCGTGTTCTGTCGTGTCAACCCGCAAAAAATCCGTGTCGTGTCAATGTTGAAGATTTTGACAAGAATAAAAATTCGTGTCGTGTTAGTGTTGATGTATTCGTGTCGTGTCAAATTCATATCGTGTCAAATTCGTGTCGTGTCAAATTCGTGTCGTGTCAATCCGTTTTGACATGCCTAAGTGTGAAGCATGATCAACGGTGAAAAACTGCATATGAGATTTGGACGTTCGGTCATTGAAGAACAACTATTTCCTTCCAGAACAAAAAACATGATGTTAATAATTCTTATTTTCAGTAGGCTATTTAATAATTCTTAGGTTAACCAATTATGATTTTGAATTTGTTAAAAAACGGGTTAATACATATATAATTCATAAGGGAGAGTACGAGAATCAATTTATTTGGTTAGATCTCTTTGCATTCATGGAAAATAATCCAGTTACTCCACAGCTTGCCTCCTCAATAGTTTATCAACAGGAAATGTGAACTGTAGAAAAATTCATAGTTTTTCAAACTTTATGAGCATAACATGACAATTCTTTAAAATTTGCAATCATTTGTTCAACAATTGAGCCATGTCCTAATTCCACATAGTCATTTTATTTTTGCTTACATATATCTCTTTAATTTAATCAATTTAATTTAGATGCTCGAAAAGGAGAAAAACAAATCTTATACATGTCAAGTCTAATTTGGACAAAGTATTCATTTACAAATAAGATATAGGAGGAGTCAATTAATTTTGATCTATGATGAATAGAAGTCTTGGTCCAATAATTGGTATTGTCGCCGTGTGATTCGGAGTCCCTATATTTATCATTAATGTAATCAACCCCCACTAAAAATGAAAACATGGCAAAAATGTAAAATAAATTTGCTTACTATACACCTTTAAGAGCACTAGAGCGGAAGTTTTATAATACCATTGTCATTTTATTTTTTAAATTATAATAATGTATGTTGGAAGGGAAAGTTTCTCAATTTTGATAAGCAAAAAGCATGATAATTACTTTTCGTGTAGTCCTAACAAATTTTCAAATGTCGAAGCTGATTAAAGATTAACAAGTTAAGAAAATCACATCCTTTGCTTACCAAAAAAGAAGAAGAAGAAGAAAATCACATCCTTGCTAATTGATTATGATGAATAAAATTTTAATCAAAAGTTCCAAACTCAAATTTTAATAAAAACTTATTCTTTAATTTTTTAAAAAGGAAAAGTTAAAACCAATCTTAAGAATGAAAAATGTTAAATAACACAAAAGTATTTTTACAAAATGACTTACAATTAAATGAAGAAAAATGAAAAAAAAATTATTTCATACAAAGATTTCTTGTATATATGCACATAATCTCACACGAGAAAATGGAAAATATTTTTAATACTACAATCGTACTGAGTAGTGGGTATTACTTTCATTCAAAATAAAATTTTATATTATATATTTCGAGAATAAAATATAATATTAAAATTATTATTTTTTCCTCTCTTTTCAGGATTCAGCACAGATGTTAATGTTTCTATTGATTGGATGTAGTTAGTACTAGATATTTTGGACAAAATAATCTCCTCGCAGAGTGTCTATTTTTTATTTATTGCTTCAATGATATCTTACAACCGATAGCTGAAAACTAATTCCATGGAAGTCCAGAGATCATCGAAGTGGGTATTACCCTGATAAAGCCTTTATCACCAACTTTTAATATAGCATTCGATGTGACTTTATGAGTTTGTCGTTAGTGAGATCACCAACTCCAGGGTGCCACGAGTAAGAAATGCATGGGTGGTTGTCAATATCATTCCATCGGTGGTACGTGTGGGGTTATCATGTTTAAATTGCAAGATGTATGCAAAACCAGCAAGATGTTTAAATTGATTAATTGGAACTTTTAAAATTTCAAACACTAAACAGCTCAATGTTATCCTCATGGCTAGCTAGTTTTTTTTTTTTTTTTTTCCTCTGAATACAATGAGAATTAAACACATAATTTAATACAAACTACATAAATCCTTCACTACTATATCAATCTTAATGATTTATGGCTAGCTTTTCATATATACAAAACGGCCATATAATAGACAAATGCATAGGAACAATATATAGATCTTATTAAAGATATTTCCATGCATCATATACAATACAAGCAAACAAATCAGGCATCGCCAAAAAATATGGCTAGCTCCACACCAGAAAAGGGGCACGGATTTGGAATGCCGATTCCTGTAAACTGTACTTATACAATAGAGTTACAATTCTAAAGCGACTAAGCTATGAGAAGTTCACATGCATGCATGTGTCTACATTATATATTTGAGTTGAATATTCTAAAGGGGCTGAACTATGAGTGGTAATCCATGAGCGGGCCTTAGTGAGAGCATGATAGATGGTGAATGATGGTAACCTGGGGAAAGTTTAAAACTAAACTTAGAGAGAAGTAGGGTTAATACAATCTTGTACTCCATAAAGGACAAGTTCCTACCAACACACATTCTCCCTCCAAACCCAAAAGGTAAGTACCCCATCTTGTGGTTGCAACCACCATTGACATCATCCATGAACCTCTCTGGTCTAAACTCATTCGCATCCTTTCCCCACAATGCAGGGTCATGGTGCATTGCTACGACATCGATCCACAAGTTGGTTCCATTAGGCACTGTTAAGTCATCAACTTTAATGTCTTCTCTTGCTTGCCTTTGCACATTCGGTGCTGGTGGGTATAGTCTTAGAACTTCATTCATCACCCACTTCATCTGCATTATGTATGATCAAGACATTAAGGTCAGATAAACTATAAGAAACTAATCATTAATATAATAAAGTGAAAATAAAAGAATTAAGGGTTATATATATTATATATCAACGGCTATACCTTCTTTAAACCAGAAAGCATAGTGATATCAAGCTCCTTGTTACCAACAACTTCTCTTATCTCATCTCTCAACTGGTTTTGCCAATCTTCATGCATGGCTAGAAGTAGCAAAGTCCATGTGATAGCAAGTGCTGTGGTTTCATGGCCACCAAAGAAGAAGGTCTTGCATTCATCAACAAGTTCTCGCATTGTTAATGTCTTTCCTGATTTGCCATCAACTTGTTGATGATTTTCTTGAAGCAACAAACCTAATAAATCTTGTTGAGAACCCTTTTTGGGTGATTTCTTCCGAGTTTCTATGATGGACAACAATAGCTCATCGATTTCTTTGCCAAGTTTCTTGGCCTCTAGGGTTTTCTTGACATTGAAATACTTGCCAAAGGGAACCCCTACATACCTATTGGTCTTAAAAAGAGTCATTTGCAATGCTCGTAATTTGTGAAACACCTCTCTAGCATTTTCATCTTTCATCCCAAAACTTGTTTTTGCTATGATCTCTCCAGCTATTGCTATGATCTCTCTCTCCACGTCGATTTCGGGGTTTCCTGAATTTATTTGTGTAGCCCATCTTTCTATCATTTGGTTTGTAGACTCAACCATCATGCTTCCCATGGCCTATCACATTAATTACACAAGATATTCAAAGACTAATTAGACTGCGTGCTCGTGGCCAAAATAGAAATCAAAACGTTTGAAATCAAGAAATAACAAAAGCGATAATTTTGAATTTGTTAGGTAGGTATACGTAATAGTATGTTGCAAAACCCCAATTTTGATTTTGTTACGTACGTAATAGTATCATTACTTGGTTATTTTATGCTTTGGTCATGGAGTGCATGCATGTGTAGAAAGTTAAACGTTCAATGATCAATTTCCAATTTGTATCTAACAAATGAAAAAACATATCTACAACATGTATAAGAGCCAAAAATAAACAAAATAAAATAAAACTTCCACAATTATTTTAAACTAGGGCATGTGTACTTTTCAAATCATGACGTGATTCTCTCTCTCTATATATATGTAGAAATTTTTTGCTTGGAAGCCACCATGCATGGTCTTATTTCTATGTTTGAAATTTATATGGTACACTAGCTAGCAAGTTGAGAGAGAGAGAGAGAGAGAGAGAGAGAGAGAGAGAGAGAGAGAGAGAGAGAGAGAGAGAGAGAGAGAGAGAGAGAGAGAGAGAGAGAGAGAGAGAGAGAGAGAGAGAGAGAGAGAGAGAGAGAGAGAGACCTTCAAGTTAAGGGGATTGAATGCAGGGGCAACAATGTGACGGTGACGAACCCAATCGTTACCCTCGACCATGACCAAACCACTCCCGAACATGGGGTCTCTGTCATTTCTAAACACGCTAGGTTTTCCCCATCTCTTTGCCATAACCTCTGTTGACATTTTCTTCAAGAACTCTGGGTCTGCAATGTACAAAAATGGTTCTGTGCCTAGCCAGTAGATGAACACTTTACCTACAAAAACAAAAGCAAAATATATACATTATTTCTTAAGGTTATCAAAATACATGCATGGTCAATATATATTTCTTCAGTTGTTCACCAACTGAGTTATTATATATTTGCAAAATAATGTTCAACATGGATATATATGATTAAATATATATATATAATTCATTGGAATTTGCAAAATAGCTTTCAACATGGATATATATGAGATTTCTGCCAGCAAGAAAAGTAGGGAAAAACGTTTGAGTGTATATCATGTGTGAGATTTGAGGGTACAATGGAAGAATGAATGTTTTTCTTTCTTCTCATCTCTTTAATATTTCCAAGTGGAAAACTTGGGTTTGGCCCTCCAAACCCGTATCTCTTAAGCTTCTTATGTGTTTGGATTGGGGAAATCCACCAAGTAAATGTTAATATGAAGAGCCAAAGTGATGCCACGAAGGCAATAAGAACCCCAGATAGCCCTAAATATTCCATCTCTCTTTCTCTCTATTAAGCTTCTCTCTCTCTCTCTGTATCTAGCTTAAGCTTGTATGTAGGATTTAGTTGTGTTGTTGGAAGCAAAGTGTTGTGTTGGTATTTATAGAAGAAGTACGTCGAATCCGCGGTTTTGACTATGAAAAAAAGTAGCCGGTGATATTTATTATTATTATTATTATTATTATAATATTTGTGACCCGTTGAACCTTTTGACCCTGACAAAAGATTTGAATATTTTCTTCTTCTTTTTTGTCCAACTTTTGTGTTTTTTTTTTAATCCAACTCTAATTATTTATTTGAAGTGAGTTATTTTTATAGTATTTTCATGAATTTTGACTTTTTAAATTGATTATGAAACTACGGTGAAAATATTTAAACTTCTTTTAAATATAACACATAAAGATCAAATCAACGCACTTTCTTCTTTCACCTTGCTATAACTTTTGTTTTCCTTTCAAATGTTTTGATCGCTTTTTTATTTCCAAATATTTTGGTGGGACTAATGAGCTTAAGTATATTAGTGCCAAATTACGGATAAGGACCAAAAAGGAAGAGAGAGGGGGTGAAAATCCTTTCCACAAGAATTGATGACTATGCTTACGTCAACACAATATACTCGAGAAGGAACTCACCGCGTCTGCCTCAAAAGGAAACGAAAAAGAAAAGAAAATTGTGTACTTCGTGCATCGTGAACCCGAGGCCTACACACAGGCACGAGGGGCATCACACACTTTATTTTTACTACAAGAAATACATGAGCTTGTAAAATAATGGAAAGAAAAAGTTGTAAAATTAATTTTTCTTTAGTTGTATAATACGAATTTTTAAAATCTTAAGAATTTAAAATAAATTCATCAATATAATAAAAAGTGTCAAAGAATGTGTTATAGAGTATTCTTCTTAAAAGATATATTCCCTACGTTTTCAAAACATATGGTACTTTAAAATTTTATTTTATTTTGAACTATTTTTTTATTTTAAAAAACTAAGATGATATTAATTATTTTTTCCTAATCTCCTGGTATTTTCATAAAGAAAAATGAAGTAAGATATTAAAGAAATAAATGACACCAAAAATTATTTGGTGAAGTATTAAGGAACTTGTTTCCTTAATCAGAAACTTTTTATGAAAATATTTCATTTTTATAATAGGCATAGGTTATTCCATCTACCTTTATCTATCAATCTTTAACACTGTTAGATCAGAATCTAAAGAGGAGAAAAAAGATAAATATTAATTAAGATTCTGATCTAATGATATTTTAGAGTAATAGACAAAAGTAGGCAAAAAAATAGATAAAATAATTTATTCCTTTATTATAAATACGAAAAGTTGTGCGAAATTTGTTCCTAATATAGTCAAGAAAGATGGTCAAATTTTTTCACCAAAAAAAAATGGTCAAATTTGCCTTTGTATTGATCAAACTCAAATGTATTGAAAACTTTTAGTTTTTTTTACTACTTTTTAATTCTTTTATTCTAAAGAACAAATTAAATCCAAAAACTTAAGTTGTTGGGTAAGAACATCCTTAATGATTTATATTATACTGTAGTAATAATAATAATAATAATAATAATAATAATTCTTATTATTATTATTATTATTATTATTATTATTATTATTATTTTTATAATATTTTGTGGAACCAGAAATTTTTTAATGAGTGTTTCTTTTTCCGAGGAAATACTTCTTTTTTATTATAAATACGAAAAGTTGTGCGAAATCAAACTTGTTTCTAATAATCAAGAAAGATGGTCAAAATTGTCTTTGTATTGATCAATTCACGTGTATTGAATTTTTTTATTCTTTCTTAATTTTTTAATTGTTTTTCTTGTAAGTTAATTATACATGTTTTTATTTATTTTGGTTGATAAAAATATAGAAATGAAAAGGTGTTTTGAATCTGGTCGAAGTCGTAGTTTGGATTTGATTTTCAGGTTTTTCCTCTTTCATAAGTAATTTGTAAGATTTTCTCTAACCCTTTGGCATATCTTCTCTTAATGTAAATTAAAAAAAAAAACTTTAGATATTCTTTATAATTTAATGCTAGCTTGAAATAAGGTTTTTCAATTGCCCAATTACCTTGTCCTCATTAAGACAGGACAGTTGATTATAAAAAAATCATGTTCTAATTAATTTGAGTTTGAGACCAAAACCATATTTTCTTTCTCTTTCTACTCGTTTTATTTTTTTATTTTTGTCTAGAATTTTATGTGCATAGTAAAACGTTTATACTGTTGATAAGCGATATAATAAATTTATTAATATACCTTCATCCGACAACTTAAAGATTATCTGCAGAGTTAATTATATAATACGGTAGGACTAAGTGATTTAGAATTTAATTATTGTGGCCTACATTCATTTAATAAAAAATTAAATTTAAGAACAAGATAAAAAAAATTAAAATTAAAATTTGCCTATATATTATCAACGTTTTAAAAGTCCAAAAGATTTTCAAATGAGAGACATGATACAAAAATATAAGAAAATCATATGCATTCATATTTAATACCTTTAAATTTTGATTTAAACTTTTAAGAAAATTAGTTACATTATATATGGGAAAAATTATTTGTCATTTAAAAGACTCAACTATTTTCACCAAAAAAAAAAGACTCAACTATTTTCACCAAAAAAAAAGACTCAACTATATATCATTTTACTATATATATTTTAAGTGAAATTACTATATTTTAATGGATTCTTAGATTATATCTCTTTCACAAAATCAAGGTGAAAGAGAAAAAGAGAGTTTATGGAGGAGAGAGAAGATAAAAATTCACCAAAACACGGTGTAAGTTTAACCTTAAAATGACACCAAGTTGTGTCTTTTAAAGTGATATATATATTTATACCAAAAAAAAAGTGATATATATATATATATATATATATATATATATATATATATATAATCAGATTATTTTATATCAGTGTAAAATTACTCTCAATTTACACCTCTCTCTATATGGGGAATAATGCAAGTGGAGATAACTTTGGGCATGTTTGAAATATGTTTCGGAAAATAAATTTTTTAATTTAGAACAAAAAAAAAATATAAGTATGATAAAGTCTGTTTTGTAAAAAAAAAAATTTGAAAATTGTAACTATTTTTTTGTTTTCAAAATTAAATTTAGATAACATATCTAAGTTATTTTGGTTTTATGTTTTAACTTTAAACTTTAAAATACTAAAATAGAAAACACTTATTTCATCAACTATTTTACAAAATAGTTTTCGAAATAAAAAAATCTGAACACAATCAAAGAAACCCTTCTTTGCACTCACATACAAGTGGGTGCAACTCCACCTTCCTCTCTTCTTTTTCTCTCTCCTCTCTCTACATATTTTATAGAAAAATATTAATCTCATATATATATATATATATATATATATATATATAGCAGGATATTCTTATACCGATATAAGAATTAGAAATCTTACACTCAATTTTTACCATTGATCCACTTGTATGCAATGGCTCACATTACAAAGAAATTTGTGCCCTTGGATGTAAGTGGAATTAACGGACACAAGATAAAGAATGTAACTTACACTGATGTCAAATGATCCTAACCCTATATATATATATATATATATATATATATATATATATATATATATATATATATATATATATATATATAGGGTTCACTTTTTCTATAGTAAGCCCAATACGACGTCATTTTGGGGAGAAAATCATGGTATTTTCATAATTTTACTTTATTCCAGGGTTATTATAGTCTTTATAATTATTATTTTTTAATCTTTCAATCCTAAAATGACGTCATTTTGGAAGTAAATGTAGATAACTTATCTTCATTAACTGCAGAAAATTTTTTCTGCAGCTGCTATACAATATGTAGCACCGATACCGACACGTGATACTCCGACAAGTTAATTTTAAAAAATGTTAGATTTTGACATGTTAGGACACGTTTTGATATTAAATAATATTTTTAATTTATGTAGTGTATATTATATTTAATATTCAATAATTTAACAAAAAAATGAATCTAAATTTATAATATTCATAAATTTTGCAAATAAACATAAGATATCCCAAATATTTATATTAAACTCAATAAAATGGTAATCGTAATCTAACAAATCTAATAGTTGGAACTAAAATCTTAACACAACAAAACTTTTGAATATTTTTTTGAATTTCTATAATCGGTGTTAGAGTGTCGGGGAGTGTCAGTGTCTGAGAGTGTCGGACACGACACGTCAGGTTTTTGAAGTGTCCGTGCTTCATATGCTATACATGCAACAATCAAATATTTGCCATATATATACGTGAAAGCATTAAATGTGTGGAATCATAACCATACACCTGTCGTTGCTGTACGTAAAGCGGCCACAGAAATGATTTTACACACACACACACACATATATATATGGAGGGTTCTTTTGACTACAGACTAAGAATTTTAAGTCTTACTCTTCATCTCAGCCGTTGATGGACGGAAATCAAGAGTTATCATTTATAGTGTAATAATAATAATTAATTAATATAACTTCCTAAATTATAACCGTTGGATGGACAGAAATCAACGGTTAGGATGAGGAGTAAGACTTATAAATCTTACTCTGGAGTCAAATGATCTCTTCCCCGTATATATATATATAGGTAAAATCATTTCTGCAGCTGCTGTACGTACAACAACGACAGGTGTATGGTTATGACTCCCCACATTTAATTCTTTCATCCTTTGTATGGTTATTATTCCCTGCATTTAATGCATTCAAATATATATATATATATGGCAAGTATTTGATTACTGCACATACAGTAGCTGCAGAAATGTAAACCCCATATATATATATATATGTGGGGTAAACATTTCTCAAGCAGCTTGAGATAAGTTTATCTCCAGCTAGCCCCAAAACTACGTCATTTTGATTAATAAAGGGTATTTATGTAATCTTAGGTGAATTAATGAAGAGTGTTTCAGTAAAATGTATATGATATAAAAATAAATAAATTACAAAAACAACCTTCATTAATTCACCTAAAATTATATAAACACCCTTCATTAATCAAAACGACGTAATTTTGGGGCTAGCTGGAGATAAACTTATCTCAAGCTACTTGAGAAATGTTTTTCCCTATATATATATATATATATATATATATATATATATATATATATATATGACGAAGATTATACTTACAATTTTTTTTACAACCTCTTACAACTATTCTTAACACTGTTGCTTTTCGTCAATCAATTGTTATCATTTATTGTGAATTAATAATTACTTAATGAGTTTAATTTGCGAAAACCATAACCGTTGATTGACGGAAATCAACGGTGTTAAGATATGATTGTAAGATGTTGTAAAAAAAAGATTGTAAGTATATATATAGGGGTAGGATCCTTTGACACTGAATTCTATCCGTTGATTTTCGTCAATCAACGATTATCATTTATTGAAAATTAATAAATTTGATTCCAATAAATGATAACCCTTGATTTGCGGAAATCAAATGTTAGGATTTGGTGTCAAAGGATCTTATCCTATATATATATGCGAGGTTTACTTTTTTGCAGTTGCTGTACGTGAAGTAATCAAATACTTGCCATATATATACTTGAAATCATTAAATGTGAGGAATCATAACCATACAAAGGATGAAAACATTAAATGTGGGGAATCATAACCATACACCTTTCCTTTCTGTATGTAAAGCGGCTGCAGAAATGATTTTACCCCTATATATATATATATATATATATATATATATATATATATATATATATATATATATATATATATATATATGGCTTATTGTTTCTCAAACTGCTTGAAATAATTTTATTTCCGACTACTAAATCATAACCGTACAAAGATGAATTAATGGTGATAAAGGAAGAGAGAGAAAAAGAGAATCATAACCATTTAAAGGTGAATCAATTAATATACAGAAATAGATAAACAAAATAACAATTTTGGGATGGACGGAGATACATATATCTCAAGCTGTTTGAGAAATATTTTTCTCATATATATATATATATATATATGGAAAAACATATATCTT
Source organism: Gastrolobium villosum (assembly GCA_032173675.1). Taxonomy (NCBI): domain Eukaryota; kingdom Viridiplantae; phylum Streptophyta; class Magnoliopsida; order Fabales; family Fabaceae; genus Gastrolobium; species Gastrolobium villosum. The sequence continues at coordinate 56,231 of JAVKPL010005506.1, forward strand.
TTTAAAGGATATAAGTTTATATCCTTTTAGATCCTAACCGTTGATTTCCGTCCATCAACGGTTATAATCTATTGGATCAAACTTAATGGGCCAAATTTATTATTAATTAATTAATAATTTTGATCCAATAAATTATAACCATTGATAGACGAAAATCAACAGTTATGATGTAAAAGGATATAAGCTTATACTCTTTAAAATGATAGATGTTATTCCCATATATATATATATATATATATATATATATATATATATATATATATATATATATATATATCTGTGTGTGTGTGAAAAATACACTTCTCCTGATGTATCAACTCGATTTCGACGCTTTTATTTTTTTTCCAAAAGTTTGTGGGTCCGCAAAATACTCTTTTTGTTTGGATATCAAATTGCCTTTCTTTTTGACGAAGTGCTTCCTAAAAATTACGGTGACAGAAAAATTTCCTTAGTTTGTTAATTTTGCCACACTTTATAAAAAATAGTTTTATAACTGTGAAGTTATATAAGAATTGAAATTTTATGTAATAGAGATGAAAAATATGTGGAATCCATGTGTTAGAAAAAATTATATATAGGACCTACGTCAGCACGGAAACCAAAGGGTCTATGAAAAGATTTCAATTCTCATGGTGAATGAGAATTATAAAATCCTATAAAAAAATATTTAAATTTTAAAAGCAGTTATATTTATTATTATTTTAACCTTATTACTCTTACTATATAATTGGTTACGGTTGAATCAATTTGAAAGCAATGGTAATTTTTTTTTTTTTTTCATTTTTCAACTATTGATTTGAAATTGATCCATCAATAACCAATTAAATAGTAAGAATAATAAGGCCGTAAGTGTAACTTTCCCCATTGAATTTTTGCTATCCAAACCCTTACATTTTATATTCATTTCTCATTTATATAAATGGATTTTATTAGTGTTATGTTACATAACATAACACTACTTTCCTACACATACATTAAAAAGGTAGGGTCCACATTTTTTTTTTCTTTCATCATTTACTTTTTCTCTTCTTTATTGTGTGGGTAGGAAATTATACTTACGTTATGTGACATAACATTAATAAAACCCTGTATAAATAGAGATATACACATATAGTCATGGGTGATTTTTCAAACGAGACAGTGTAGGAGAAGAAGCTTTCAACTCTTCATCCATTCGATTATGGATGTGGATACACCAGTCGAGAATAAAATCAACTTGAGATGAAGTTCCAATTTCGGCTCAACCCCTTCACATACCTGTTCATTAGAATCATACCTAAATATATAGGTACTGTTTATCAAACGTATACCTATATATAGTTGTACAGAAACTCATCATAATGCGGTTGGCCAGTCTCCTTTCCCCGGACTAGCAGGAAACGTTTTTAGTGGGAGTTATCTCATATCAGTGCCCTATTACAAAGCATTACAAACGTGCATCTTCCGATTCTTCACATGTTATGTTAGATAAAATCAAAAGGTGCTTATTTTTTAATGCAGTGCTGCGGTTGAGTAGATAGTGTTTAACTTGGTTTTGTATTCTTAATGTTAATTAATTGTATTTATAGATTTTGTTTAAGGGAAATATTTTTCTTATGTTGCAGAAAATGAGTTATCTTATGTTAGTGAAACAAAATTATAAGAGGGACCTACAAATAATTCGAGAGAAAAAAATAGAAATGGAACTCACTTTTGTTATCTGTGTGTAGGAATTTGGTTTTTTTTTTAAATCTTAATTTTTTTTATCTAAATAAAAAATTAATTTATAAATTAATTTTTTTCTATTATGAAATATGATATGAAAAATTAACAAAATACAAAAAATTATTTTTATTTTTATTTATGTTATGAAATTTAAATATTTGATTAGAGTATTAAATATAAATTATATTATATATATAAAAATAAGCGTGTCGTGTCGTGTCCCGTGTCCGTGTCCGTGCATCATAGGTTATGTGTGTGTAGGAATTTGGTTTATCTCATGTTGAATGAGATAAAAATAACCCTTTGTTTAAAGCATATAGAGCGAGACATCATATTTGAAATGCTATATTGAACGACCTTTTGGTAGAATTCACTGCACTTAGAACACAAGTGCTTGTGTTAAGTCTTATTTATACGAATTTTGGGAGAACCTCACCTTAAAAGTTAGCTCAAGAGATAGAGTCCAAAGTCCTTAAATATCACATATTAGTCATTCATATAACCAATGTGGGACTCAAGTCCCATAGCAATTGGATCGTAACATTTCAACACACTATTAGAATATGTTTTTTTTCGACGGAAAAATTCCGTCGAAAACGATGTTTTTTGACGGAAATGAAGCCATCAAAAATATCTCCGTGGGTAACAATTTTTTCGACTGAATTACTAATTCCGTCGAAAAATTTCGACAGAAATTTCGACGAAATAATTTCTGTGGAAAGTTTTGACGGAAAAATAATCCCGTCGAAAATTTTCGACGGAAAATGAATAAAATTCCGTCGAAAAATCTTGTCTCAATTTTCGAGGCAAAATAAATTCCGTCAAAAATTTTCGACAAAAACTGAATAAATTTCCATCGAAAAATCTTGTAATGATCTTCGTCGAAAAACAAATTCCGTCGAAATTATTCGACAAAAAATGAATGAAATTCCGTCGAAAAATCTTGTAATGATCTTCGACGGAAAATAAATTACGTCCAAAACTTTCGACGAAAAATGAATGAAATTCCGTAGAAAAATCTTGCAATGACTTTAGACGGAAAACAAATTCCGTCGAAAATTTTCGACTGAAATGAATGAAATTCCGTCGAAAAATCTTGTAATGATTTTTGACAGAAAATAAATTTCGTCGAAAGTTTTCAACAGAAATGAATATAATTTCGTCGAAAAATCTTATCTCAATTTTCGGCAAAATTGTTTTTTCATTTGTTTATTTACAAAATTAATACCAATTTATGTTTCACACCTGATAAACAAATATAATGAAAGTAACATATCAAAATCATTTGATCTTCCTATAATTTATGTGTACACAAGTCCCTACTATACCAATTTCCGTCGAAAACATTCACAAAATCAATTTCTTTTTCATTTATTTTATTTAACCATTTTCGACGGAATTCCTTTTCCGTCAAAAATCTTCGACGGAATCCATTTTCCGTCAAAAACCTTCACAAAATCAATTTCTTTTCCATTTATTTTATTCATCCGTTTTCGACGGAATTCCTTTTCCGTCAAAAATCTTCGACTGAATCCATTTTCAATCGAAAACCTTCACAAAATCAATTTCTTTTCCATTTATTTTATTCATCCGTTTTCGACGGAATTCCTTTTCCGTCAAAAATCTTCGACGAAATCCATTTTTCGTCGAAAACCTTCACAAAATCAATTTCTTTTCCATTTATTTTATTCAACCGTTTTCGACGGAATTCCTTTTCCGTAAAAAATCTTCGACGAAATTCATTTTTCTTCGAAAAACTTCACAAAATCAATTTTTTTCCATTTATTTTATTTAACAGTTTTCGACGGAATTCTTTTTCCGTCAAAAATCTTCGACGGAATCCATTTTCCGTCGAAAAACTTCACAAAATCAATTTCTTTTGCACGGAATTCCTTTTCCGTCAAAAATCTTCGACGGAATTCATTTTCCGTCGAAAAACTTCACAAAATCTATTTCTTTTCCATTTATTTTATTCGACTATTTTCGACGGAATTCCTCTTCCGTCAAAAATCTTCGACGGAATCCATTTTCCGTCGAAAACCTTCACAAAATCAATTTCTTTTGCATTTATTTTATTCATCCGTTTTCGATGGAATTCATTTTCCGTCAAAAATCTTCGACGGAATCCATTTTCCATCGAAAACCTTCACAAAATCAATTTCTTTTCCATTTATTTTATTCATCCGTTTTCGACGGAATTCCTTTTCCGTCGAAAATCTTCGTCGGAATCCATGTTCCGTTGAAAACCTTCACAATTTTTTTTCCAATGTATTTTATTCATTCGTTTTCAACAGAATTCATTTTCCGTCGAATATCTTCAACGGAATCCCTTTTCCGTCGAAAAAGTTTCAACGGAATCAATTTTCCGTCAAAAAATTCAACGATAAACGAATTTTGTCAAAAATTCTGTCAGTAATCGCCACGGAATTTTTTTGCCGTCGAAAATAATGACTTTTCTAGTAGTGATGCTCCGCAGCCTCCGGCGCCAGCGCGGGTTGGCTTTGCGCTATTCTTTTACTAGATCTGGACGAACACCACAATGCCAGCGTCACCACCGCGTCGCACGATTGCAAGAGATATAGTGAAAGGCTTTGATACCAATTGATACGAACTTTAGGAGAACTTCACCCCAAAAGACTAGCTTAAGAGGCAAGATAGCCCAAAATCCAATATAAACCCCCTATTAGTCACTCATATAACCAATATGGGATTTAAGTTTCATACCTTGTAATTGGATCGTAACACTTAATTAGTTAGTCATATAGTTTTTTTAATCCTATCTTAGATATATTTCAAGAGAAATTAATTTGTATTTTTACATGTATTAAAAATATGTCATTAAATCAACCAATAGATCATTCGAATGTGAATGTAAGGATTTGAATTCAAATTTCACTTGACTTATTGTAGTATAATTGTTCATCTCCCTCCCCAAATATAGCATGTAAACATTGCTATGTGTTTATTTAATAGATATGGAACGGCAGGGTCTCAAAGGCAAAGGAAACAAATTACACAATGTTCAAATTACGGGGTCTATATAGGCACCCATAAGGTGATCTTCTCTTATAAAGACTATTAATCGCACGAGAGAGGTAGTAATAAGATAATATAAATAAGATAATATATATATATATATATATATATATATATATATATATATATATAATGTTGTAGGAAGTGTTTAGGTTATGTATAAAAGAGCCTGTGGATCTTAACCGGTTAGCATGTTAAAGAATAAAAATAAGAGAACAAAATTCCATAACAAATCAATTTCGAGATAGAAACCTTAGCTTCCAATTTGCAGCAATAATTTACAAAGTCTATAATAAATAAATAAAAATTAAAGTGAGAGAAGGTAGATAACAAGTTATATTATCTTAGCCCATTATAAAAAAAAGTGCCAACAAAAATAAAAAATAAAAAATTGACACAAACAAGCAGTGCACAGTGGAACGAATGAGTTTTTGTGGGTTTGTTTGTGTGAAGGAGGATGAAGGATAATATAGAACAACACTAGTAATTCCATAAATATACATAAATTCAATATATATCCAAATAGCATAATATAGAACAAAATCATTCAAAAAGTCTGAAAATTGAAATAAATTGATGAGAGAGAGAGTTATTACAAGTAGTATAAAAAATATAAATAAATATTTATAGACTAGGCTAGCCTGGGAGGCTCTAATAGCTTATGAATTAGAGCCTGAGGCCTTTTTATTAAACGAACTTTTTCCGATTCCAACACGAGTTTATTAAAATTATGGGACCACAGTTTAGGCTATGTTAAAGAGATTTTTTTTCAAAAATAAAAAAATGTGGGTCCCAAAAACTTTATCTCAATAAGATATCCTAAACATTTTTCTATAACATTATATTTCTATTTCCCTCATAATCCTTCACCTCTTAAAATTGCAGCGTTAGCAAATCAATCCGCATAGAAGTTATCTTTACTAGGGTCTCTCAATTTCTTTGAGAATTACTTGAAGGAGTTAACATATGTGATTTAATTACATATTAAATATATAGAATTTTCTAGATTAACTATATTTTTAAAAATATAAAATATTAAATCTCATGCACTGTCAGTATTGGAATAGGAACTCAAATTGAAAATGTATTGCAAATTATCAAAGCTCTCATGTATAATGATTAATTTGTAACCTCTTTAGATCGTGTTTGTTAAAATAAATGTTTATTTGTTCGGCACTAAAGTTAACTTTGTTTTCGCCGCTAAGTGCGCCGACTTTATCTAGATCTTTGTTTTAATTTATACAGTAAACTCGTGTTTTTCATAATTAAAATACCACAATTGTTTATTTGTAGCAAAAAAGAACGCAATTATGAATTATCATATTGACAGAGAACTTTCCAACTGCTTTTTGGATCAGAACCCCTGTTATGTTAATTTTAAACTCTAACCTACATTGGATTAGGAATATCAATCAGTTTGACACGAAAAAAAAAATTAATATACCACGGCCTCCAAATTATTATTTTTTAAATGTTATAATTAAATTTTATTATTAAATCCAACTAAGAATGTTTTACCAAGTAACAGAATAATATGAGTCTAGCTAATTACCAAATCGGCTGGACTCATCACATCATCTATCACGTGGATAGGTGATCAAATATTCGTAATGTTATGAATTGATATAGTTGACTCAATTAGCAGAACTCAAATTCTTTTGCCCCGTAAAAAAACGTATCCGATGAATCCAATAACAAACTTGGAGTATCGACAAAAGTGTCATTTTTTTACAATTTTTTTATTCAAATGTAATGTATACAGTACTTATTATTAGACTCTCACGAGTCAAAGTTCGCTATAGCCGATAGCGAACTTCATCGCCTATGATTTTGTGACACGTGACCATATTGCATATCAAATTTGCTATTATTAGCTGCGAACTTAGTCCATATCATATCTCACAAAATCGTTAGCGAAAGAAGTTTGCTACTAATCGTAGTGAATTACGTCGTATGACAATATGGTAAAAAGTATTGTTAATGTGGTATTTGAATAAAAAATTTGCCAAACAATGACAGTTTTGTAAAGAACCATTTCACCCAAAACCGTAAGGTAGTGGGTGACGACCTTTTTAATGATTTATATTATATTCTCTAACACACCCCCTCACGCAAGAGCCCTTTGGGCTTGAAGCGTGGAATATGACACAAGCCCATTATTGGTCTGTCTTGTGCTGCACGAGCCCATTTTTTTGGTCCGCCTCATGTTTTTTCTTAATTCCACCTAAAAGTGGGGGGCGGTAAGTTTTGAACTCGTGACCTCATGGTCCCTGAAGCTCTGATACCATGTAAAGAACTATTTCATCCAAAACCTTAAGTAGTAGGTAAGGGCCTTTTTAATGATTTATATTATATTCTCTAACACAAGGGCTCTTGCGTTGAAATATGGCACAAGCCCATTATTGGTCTGCCTTGTGCTCCACGAGCCCATTTTTTGTTCTGCCTCGAGTTTTTCTTAATTCCACCTGAAAGTGGTGGCGGTGAGGATCGAACTCGTGACCTTGTAGTCACTCAAGCTCTGATATCATGTTAAAGAACCATTTCACCCAAAACCTTAATGATAAAGGGAAAAGTGTGTGTCATTTTAAAGACGTAAAGTTGTGTCATTTTAAGAAAGAGAAAGAGATAGATAAAGGAGAAGAGAGAGTTGACAAAAAAAATAAAGGTGTGGGTTCCACTTCTTTGTGAGAGTGAAAGGATATAAGTTGTGTCATTTAAGAGGATAAACACTTTTCCGTATGATAAAATACAAAATAAATTTTTACGTCTGACATTTTAATATTTATGTATTTGAGTAAACACTATTTTTGGTCCCTGACAATATCCACGAAATCCTTTTTAGTCCCTGATAATAAAAAAGGACCAAATTAGTCCCTAAAATGATGAAAAAAATGACCAAGGAGTACTTATTATAATTGACAGAAGGACTAAAGTGACAATTTTTTCATAATTTTAGGGACCAATTTGGTCCTTTTTTATTGCCAGAGACTAAAAAGAATTTCGTAGATATTGCCGGGGACCAAAAAGGATGTTTATTTTTATTTTTATTTTACCAAAATATGACATTTTGGTTGTTACGTTGTCGTAAAGGGATAAAGCTATTTCAGAATTTATGCTTTCTATTTATAAGACTTAAATTTAAAACCTTTTTTAAACAGAACCGAATTTCTTATTATTTGGACCAACAAATATTAGTAAGAAATTTTATAATTAGCTATAACAAAATCGAGAACTTACCACCATTATAATGTTATAGCTATCTAATATTTTGAGCCTCTCACGTTTTTTATCCAAACACGTAGCGATTGGAACAGACAATTAGAATTATTTACATGCAATAATTTCCCCTACTTTTACACCTTACCTCACATCACATGTAACATTTTGTCGCTAAATATCATTTACATTAATTTGTTTAATATTATAAACCAATTATAAAAAATAAATATACAAATGGCATTTCACTACAACTCCCTTCCATTTTATGTAGGACTATGTTACCATGTGCCTTAAAAGTTTTTTCTATTAAATTTTAATGCAGTTAGGTTTTCAGCAATTCAAACTCAAGATTATTAGTTAAGTTAGATTAACTCTTTACCTTAAACTCAATATTATTAGTTAAATTAGAGTAACTCCGTACTAGTTAATTGATCCGTGTACTTTGGTATTAATTTCGTAAGTATACATGAGAAATGATCCGTTTATAAATTTTTGTAAATTATACTGTGTACTTCCAGGAGTAAATAGTGTAACCTAGTGTATTTTCCGAAGTACATAATGTAATTTATAAATAAAAAATTTGCAAATATAACTCCCATTATACATTTTTTTTTTGGAAGATCCATTATACATATATTTAAGTATGGGAAAGATCCGTTTATAATTTTTTATTTACTTACAAATTGTGTAACCTAGTGTTCTCCCAGTAGAATATAGTGTAGTTTGTAAGAGTTTGTAAATAAAAAGTTTGTAAATATAATCCTCCCTTCAAGTATTTAAAATTATTAGAATAATTTCAATTATATAATTAAGTGCTTTGAGTTTTACGTAATAAATATTTATAATTATATAAGCGTTTCATAAATTGATTGAAGTTTATTTATAAGATGTTTTATTAATATTTACAACAATAATATTAGACAATATAAGTTATTGTATGGTTCATTTTCATAATGTGCACAACAAAGTTCCGGTGCCTACTTGGCTACGGAACCAGGCTCCAGGTGTCAGGTACGTTGGTGCAATGGCGGTGAAGAGCGAGCGGAATTTCAGCGCATCGGGAGTACCAACGAGGGTAAAAAAAAATGGATCCTTTCTTATGTGAAAAAATGATTATGTGGTCATGTTATTTGATCACAACCACTCATTGATGATGAGATATAAGAGAGAGAAAAGTGTATAATTGTTAAACGAGTGGTTGTGATCAAATAATATGATCACATGAACATTTTTTTTCACGTGAGAGGATCCATTCCAAAAAAGAAGTAGAGAAAAACAATTACAGACAAAATAGAAAAAAAGAAAAATTCCTGGGACCACCCAAAATTTCTGCTGAGATATATAGTCTCACATTGGTTGTATGAACAACTAATGTGGAGTTTATAAGGCATTGGACACTCCACCTTTGAGCTAGCTTTTGGGGTGGTGTATCCAAGGTTCTTTACATGGTATCAGAGCCTCGTGAATTTCTTTGTTTGCACAGGTAGGTGGGCCTATGCATTGTCCACCCTCTAAGCCCAGTGGGCTCTCGTGTGAGGGGGCATGTTGAGATATATAAAACCATTAATGTAGCCTCATTCAACAGCTTAAACTTTTGGGTTGAAGTGGTTCTTTACATGGTATCAGAGCTTCGTGTCCCGGGTTCGATCTTCGCCGCCCCCCACTTTCTTTCAAGTGGTATTTCTTTGTTCGCGCCTGTGCATTGTCCACACTTCAAGCCCAGTAGGCCCACGTGTGAGGGGGCGTGTTGAGATATATAAAATCATTAATGTATCCTCACCCAACAACTTAAGCTTTTGGGTTGAAATACCATTAATGTATCATCACCCAGCAGTTTAAGCTTTTGGGTTGAAGTAGTTCTTTATATGGTATCAAAGCCTCGCCGACCTCCACTTTTTCTTGTGGAATTTCTTAGCACAGGTAGGCTGAGCCTGTTGCATTATCCACCCTTCAAGCCCAATGGGCTCTCGTGTGAGGGGCGTGTTGAGATATATAGTCTCGTATTGGTTGGATGAACAACTAATGTGGAGTTTATAAAGCTATAAAGAACCTTGGGATACACCACCCCAAAAGCTAACTCAAAGGGTGGGAGTGTCCAATGCCTTATAAACTCCATATTAGTTGCTCATATAACCACTTTCTCTTGTGGAATTTCTTAGCGTAGGTAGGCTGGGCCTGTTGCATTATCCACTCTTCAAGTCCAATGGGCTTACGTGTGAGGGGGCGTGTTGAGATATATAGTCCCAAATTGGTTAAATGAACAACTAATGTGGAGTTTATAAGGCTGTAAAAAACCTTGGGATACATCACCCCAAAAGCTAGCTCAAAGGGTGGGAGTGCCCAATGCCTTATATACTCCACATTAGTTGCTCATACAACCAATGTGAGACTATATATCTCAACACGCCCCCTCACATATATCTCAACATGACCCCTCATACAAGAGCTCATTGGGCTAGAAGAGTGGATAATACAACAGGCCCAACCTACCTATGCTAAGAAACTCCACAAGAGAGAGTGGGGGCGACGAGGCTCTGGTATCATGTAATTATGTAAAGAACCAATTCAACCCAAAAGCTTAAGCTGTTGGGTGAGGCTACATTAATGGTTTTATATATCTCAACACGTCTCCTCACATGAGAGCCCACGGGGTTTGAAGGGTGGAAATGCACAAGCCCACCTACCTATGCGAACAAAGAAATTCCACTTAAAAGAAAGTTGGGGCGGCGAGAATCGAATCCGGGACACAAGGTTCTAAAACCATGTAAAGAATCCTTCAACCCCAAAACTTAAGTTGTTGGATGAGGTTATATTAATGATTTTATATATCTCAACAATTTTCATGTTCGGATCATGGAAAAAATTTCCGTGAAGAGCGGTGACTTAGTCTTTGTTCTATAAAGTTGACAGTAAACGGGAAAACTGTCAATATGTAAAAAGAAGATGACAATAACATGTGTTACATCCGGGGTAGTTATTTCCACTTTTTTAGAAGATTTAACCGCAAATGATAGTGTTTATTTGTAGTTATTATGTCCTACTTAGATTGAAGCTGAAAAAATTTGGGAAATGGCGAAGCTAGGAGTTTTTTTTATGTCTTCACATTTGCCCCCAAAATTATTTAGTATAAAAAAAGTTTAAATTAACGTTTGAACCCGGCTATAACACTATCATAGGCTTGATTATATTCTAAAAAATTCTTAAAAATGAAGAATCAAATACATGCACCAGCTGATCAAAAGGACTTCGCAGGTTAAAATTTGGCCGGGTTAAAAGATAGGAATATATGGATAGTAGCTCCAACAACAATGAAATTGAAAAACCGATACTCTTTCACTTAAGCACATTCAACTCAATGATTTTTCTCCACTAATATTCCCATAGGAGTTCGGGAATTAATTCCCGTCAGCCACCTTTTATGCACATTCATCCTTTCTCTTTTTCTTGCTTTTTCATTTTTCCCTTTTAAATTAATGCTTGAACCTGCTCATAATCTAGTTGCTTCTATAACAAGCTGCAGGTAATAATTTGACCAATTATTTCCCCCTAAATTTTATCAATCCTCCAAAACAAATATGAGAATATACTCCAGTATATCCATACATCATCATTATATTTTATAGTGGTGAATAAAAAAGTCAACACTAACTGTACAGAATGTTAGACCTGCAATCAATCGTCTCTTTTTATAAAAATGAAAAAGAAAACAAGGGATGAAGAGAGCATGAGAATGGGTAAGTGACAGGGGATGAATAATAAGTTTTCTCTCTAATCAATTTGCGTTGCTACGTTGTTTTAATCATCTCCGTACGTTGCTAAGTTGCTAACTAATATAACAATAAATATCTTTTTTGATCCCTAACAAAAAATTCGATCCCCACTTTAGTTCATTATAAAAAAATTAATCATCTGGTTCCTATGAAATTCAAAGTGGACCTAATTTGGTCCTTTTGAGGACTAATGTAGATCTTTTTTGAATTTGTGAGGGACTACGATTTTAACTAAATTAATCCGCTTTAAATTTTTTATGGACCTGGAGACTATGTGGACCATATTTTTTATTAAGGATTTAAAAAGATATTTACTCCTACCGTATATATATTGAACTAAGAGAGAAATAAAGAACTGAAAAAAAAACTTCTATGGAATTTTTATGACCGCACTCAAGTGGGTCCGCCAGTGATTGCGGGAGTGATCTTTAAAATTTCAAGTGATTTGATTACTTAAATTCTTTTGCATCTATGCCTATCTTCATTCATTGATTTTGATAAATTTTAATTACATTTGAAAACTACAAAAAATGTTGGGATGATGCTGCCGTGTGAAATTATAACATAACTAACTACTCCCAACTACCGTAGACCAACTTGAATCACGTGACCTGGCGCGGGCCGAGGCGCAACCGCCTGAAAACAGAGCTTAGTTGCGAATCGTGATGAAACGGCACAGCATGATGGAATAAAATTTTGGTAAGTACATCCAATAGAAATATTATATATTCATTAATGGGATGCACTGAATTATTAATGGAAATATTATATGTACATCCAAACAATCAATAGAAATATTATATGTACATCCAATCAATTGCGGGAGTAATTTTTTTTTTTTTTGCCAAATTTTTTCTTTCTCGTATGATGTCCATTAATGGGATGCACTGAATTTTGGTGCACCAAAACTTTATTCATGAGCATCAGCAGAGCACGTGAAATTCACGCCATACCCTTTGGCCGAGTCGTCACCATCGCGTGACCGTCCAAGCTATACCTCAATACCACAACCGTAACCATGTTCAACGCATCCAAAAAGCCACATCCACAACCTGCTGCCAAGTGCCAACCACCACCGGCCAAACTTCTTGGAATATTCAGGTAGAGTTCCACATTAATTCGATAATCTGAAATGAAGTGTATTCAAATGGGAGGATTAGTTAATTCAATTTCTTAAGTTTTTGAGATGAGTCACTCGTTACGTTTGGACTATACCCAGTCATGGGCTCTTTTTGGCCCTAAATGGTACCAAGCAAGAACTAGCTTGGGCTTGATAATAGGTTATAAATAGGGATCTTTCTTAGTTTTGAAAGCAAAAAAACATTCGATTTATTCAATTTGGATTTTTTTTTAAATCTGATTTGATTGAATCTTATCTAGTTTTTTTCGGTTTATATTGGATTGTTGTTCAGTTTGTTCAAAATCCTAAAATTTGTTTCATGATTATTGTGCAAATAACATATTTTGTATATATTAACTTAATAATTTTTTTTAATACAAAAATAGAAGATAATATAGTTTTTTTGTTTGGGCGCTGAGATATGAAGCTTTTTACACAGATAAAATTTTGTTGATATGAAGTTTTTTCTAATGGATCTTGGGTTGAGAAATTTGTTAGCTATGATTGGGAAAGACCCAAGTAGGTAGAGGAAAATTAATATATTAGATCAGTTTGGATTGGATTAGTTTTCATCAAGCAATCCGAAAATCGATCTAATCCAATTAAAATTTGGGAGTTTTTTTTTCAATTTTTTTTTTATATTTTCGATTTTCCGGTTCAGTCACCGCAAACAATTTGAATTGGTTGAAGAACACCACTAGTTAAAAATATCAATACATCTCATTATATGGTAGGTCAACTTACTTATTTTTTTTCCAATTAAATTTGTATTAATATTCAGTCAACTCATTTTTATTTTCATATATCTTGATAATAAATAGAGTAATTTTTTGAAAATCACAAAAGTTTAATATGGCAAATAAAATATGTGTGTGTGTTGGGGTGCGTGGGAATTTGAACTCATTCCCTCGTTTATAACCTGACAAAACTCCAAGCCACCACTCCCACCAATCACTTACCCTGGTTATGTTCATGGCCCTCCAGGGGGCTATTTATCACTGCCCAGTTAATGGGTTCACATCCACTATTATTGTTTAGGCCTTCCTCTCCACTGGAAAATAATTATCTCTTCTTGCATGCATGAGATAATTATCTCATCATGCAACATAAGATAAATATATATAAATATACAAATATGTTGAAAATAAGCCAACTCGCGAGCTATTTTTTCGATCCAGCCCACGAGCCATATTTTTTAGCTAACCCGCGAGCCAACCCTAACCTGACTCGGGTCGGGTTGGGTTGAGTTTTCTGGCTCTTTTTTTTCAAGCCAATCCTAATCCGACTCGTTTTTTTCGAGTTGAACGTGGATTGAGTTGGGTCGGGTCTGGTTGGCCCGTTTTGCCAATCCTAAGTCTCGAGGAGAGCATTTTTAGAAGCTATTTATAAGTATTAGCTAGGTCAAACAGGTTTTGAGAAAAGCTCTTATAATAATTTTTTTTATAATAAAAAAAGCTAAAAACTCCTAGGATGAGTTTTTTTTAAAGCTCTTATATGCTTTTCTTGAATTGTGTATTTATTTTTTATTTTGAATGAAGAGCTATAGAAATAGAGAGATAATTTTTTTGAAATGTGTACTTTTAAGCTAAAATTTTTATGTAGTTATCAAATAATTTTTAACTTTTTTTAAGCTTTTTTTTTTTACTTTAACTTATAAATAATTTCTATTGAGCATCGTCGTAGTATATAGGTAATATATTAAAATTATTTCTTTCTCTCTTCAAGAATTATTTTAACCGATCATATGGCGTACTCCTATTAACCATATTTACATGTCATGATTGTACTAAAAATATTTTACTCAAAGAGGATGGAAATCAAAGCTATTAGGTCAATAAAGCTGCTATTATTATAAATAGCCACTTAATAAAGTAGGATTAGTGTCACAAAAACAAAAAGTGGGATGAGGTTTCTTTGGAGACAATAAACACATGAGTGGGCCCTAGCCACGAAAAAATTATTAAGTGATCCGGCCCACTTAATTATTTAATAGTCTATCTCACACGAGGGATTTATTTTTTTTTCTTTTCATATTTTCCCCCTATTTTAAGAGAGATAGCACCCAAAATTTCATGAATCAGGAGCAGTGCAATTCCTCTCCTAGTCACGGGAACCATGCCACAAAAAGTACTTGATGGGACCAGATGGATTATTATCACAATAAATATTGAATGACCTTAATTAATCCACTTGTTCCCAAAAAAAATTATATACATTTTGAATAGTAATCCTAATCCATGTCCACTGATACATTCGTACATAGTCTTCAAGGAAATCTAGATAAGATATGGAGATTTAGAAAGATGAATGTTATCATTTTTTTATTATTTATGATAAACATATCTTCTTTTGTTATAGAATCTTAGGGTCATGAACTTTATATATAATCGCAAAAGCATCTTGGTAATAATTATATAATTGAAGACATTAAATATTAATAGAAATTCAACAATCCACCATCACAATAGACACTTTAATGATGTCGAAGGTAATGCAACTACGTCAATTTTCCAGTATTGTGAGGCATATCTCATGTTAAATAAAACATGATATAGTCATGTAGGGAAATTACAACTATTCAAAAGTAAATTAAAAGTGATGATTTTATAACTATTTATATGGTTTAAAGTTTCATGTTTCGCTAGCTAGCTTCGTATTAATTGGTGAAGCACGCAGTCAAATCCAAATTCTTACATTAGATAGAAAGTTTCTTGAAATTCATGTAGATATTGAAGAAGACAAGCCATGCATGTGTATTATAAAGAAACTCGAATCATTGACAAAAAAAAAACTGATATTCTAAATAACTTATCTTGGAGCAACATATTGAGCCATACATATCTTTCACATTTAGCTTAATTAAGAAGAATAAGGCTATACTATATTTTTTATATATACATATTCACTGGTTCATCCAACTCGAATATTAATTACCAGCTGATTCGTTAAAGGGGATAACTTTTTCAAGACCATTTTCTTCATTTAAAAAACTCCAACTCAAGACCTCTTATTTGGGGAAATGATTTCCTTGTTTCTTGTACACTAAATCAATGCTCTTATTCGAAGAAAGTACTAATGGTTATTTAAAGGGGCTGAACTATGAGGGGAAGGCCACATGTTGGTCTTAGGGAGAGCATGATAGAAGGAGAATGTTGATAACCTGGTGAAAGTTTGAAACTAAACCTAGAGAGGAGTAAGGTTAATACAATCTTATACTCCATAAAGGACAAGTTCCTACCAACACACATTCTCCCTCCAAACCCAAAAGGCAAGTACCCCATCTTGTGGTTGCAACCACCATTGACATCATCCATGAACCTCTCTGGTCTAAACTCATTCGCATCCTTTCCCCACAATGCAGGGTCATGGTGCATTGCTACGACATCGATCCACAAGTTGGTTCCATTAGGCACTGTTAAATCATCAACTTTAATGTCTTCTCTTGCTTGCCTTTGCACATTCGGTGCTGGTGGGTATAGCCTTAGAACTTCATTCATCACCCACTTCATCTGCATAGGGTCAACACATTAATTTTCACATGTAAGATCCTAGCTATTAATACATTTTAATTTACACTTAATTTAAATAAATTTTTTATTATTTATCGCTAACTGTTAAAACACTTTTACATGTAAGAAAATAAACCTAATTTCAAACTAGATTGGAACAATGGGACATGTTACCTATTAGTTAGTTTTTAAAACTAGAATCCAACACAATTAACCTAGAAGCTACATGGGATGGATCTTAAATATCCGTAAAGCTATGTTTCCTACTTATCCATACAGGTATATACTTAATTCGTGCGGTGTTGCATTATTTCTTGCTTAACTTATATATATATATATATATATATATATATATATATATATATATAGGAGGGTTACGTTTACAACTTTTTTTGTTTACAACTCTTACAACTTGCCCCATATATATATATAGTTGGCATATATATATATATATATATATATATGCAGATCCTTTGGACACGGGTGTCAAATTTGAAGTTTGACATCTCATCTGAGAGCCGTTAGATAAAAAAAGATCAATGGTGTCACATGCTTACAAATCAGAGTCGTTGATATTTTTTTGATCTAATGGCTCTTAGATGAGGTGTCAAACTTCAAATTTGACACCGGTGTCAAAGCATCCTACCTTATATATATATATATATATATATATTATTTAATTACGATTAAGTTTATCTTACCTTTCTGAGCCCAGCAACGACATTATTGACATCAATTTCGTTATCACCCACCACTTCCCTTATCTCATCTCTCAACTGGATTTGCCAATGTTCATGGATAGCTAGAAGAAACAAAGTCCATGTGATAGCAAGTGCTGTTGTCTCATGGCCACCAAAGAAGAAGGTCTTGCACTCATCAACAAGATCTCGTGTTGTTAATGCCTTCCCTAACTGGTCATCATCATCATCTTGATGATTTTCTTGCAACAATAGCCCTAATAAATCCTGTTGATCTTGTCCTTTGATTGATTTCATTCGAGCCGTTATGATGGACAACAAGATCGTATCGATCTCTTTCCCAAGTTTTTTTGCATCTAGGGTTTTCTTGAGGTTGAAGCACTTGCCAAAGGGAACACCAACATATCGGGTGGTGTTAAAAAGAGTTATTTGTAGGGCTCGTAATTTTTCAAACACTGCCTTCACGTCTTTGTATTTCATGCCAAAGCTTGTCCTTGCTATGATCTCTCCGCTCGTTGCTATTATCTCTTTCTCCACATCGATTTCAGGGTTGCCGCAGTTAATTTGAGTGCCCCACCTCTCTAGCATTTGCTTCGTTGACTCCACCATTATGCTTGCCATTGTCTATTTCACCATAATGTAAACCAATTAGTATGCACAGAGATTGTTAATTAGGTGATATCTAACTAAGGAAAGCATTTAGTTATTTTAATTTATTGTGTATTAAAAATATAATTAAAATGATAGACAAGTAGACAGCGATATACAAATTAAAATATTTTTATTGCTGCATGATTAATAGTTCTGAATTTTCATTATTACATGATTTGAATTCAATATGTGACATATTGGATCCAATCATGTATGGCCCAAGAGGCTTAATATAATCAAGACCAAAGAGTAAAGAAATGTGTGCATCCCACAAACCTACAATGACAACAATAGTTCATGACTCTAGAGTCTCCTCAACAATCAATGAAAAAAGACATACACATGAATCCAATTATGCCTAAAAAACATAGCTCAAGGACTTTGTGGTCTCTTCAATAACAACACGACATTTGTATTAAATTTTTATTTTTATTTTTTTCCCCAACTTTTCCTTTGTGTCTCTCTCAAATTCTATTGCTAAACCAAAAATCATAATTTCAACGTCCAAACAAAATCATGAATTATAACAAAAATTGCATTTAAGTCACTTTCAAAAGCAAAATGCTCAAACTAAATAACATATATTTTTTTCACAAAAAAAAAGCATATATTCATCCTCAAACAAATCCATATTATGTAAATTACAATCAATGACAAAAGGACACACATGAATCCAACTATATCTAAAAAACATAACTCACCCCACACACTGGATAGACCGCCAAAGTCCACCAATGAAATTAAGTGTCATCATACTAAGATAACATATACAGGACATCTAACCATTATATAATGAAGGTTTGAAGCCAAGGTAAGATCTTATACATGTTAAGTTAAGCTTATTGATCAAATACTAACTTTAATGTTGAAGTATCTTTCCGGTATCTCTCACATTTGTCTAATCCAAACAGAGCTATACAGTATACCACCACAACCATCCCGCATGAGTATCCCATAACAGCATTCATCCTAGAGCACATCCACTCAGATTCTTATTCTACAAGACTTAATTAATAGTGTGTGATCCAGCCCAACTTCCCTTGAGCTCATCAATATTTATAAAAGTTTTTTAATGAACACTACAACGTTTGTAGGTGGACCATGTCGTTGGAGCTTCCTACATATAATGTGAAATTGCTTAGCAAGTTGAGGTTAAAGGAGTTGAACGTCCTTATTTGGGGTTTAAACTATGAAGTATAAACATCATATCAACTAAGCATTAATGGGTACTTTTCAAAATCAACCATAACACGCAAAGTTTAGATCTTTTAGCTAGGATTAAAAAAAAAGAAGGATTTAAACGGGTTGAATTAATGCGACGCAACAATTAAAAAAAATGTCTATATGCCTAGCTAGATCAAAGGGAGTGGGAGAAATCGAGAAAGGGAAACCTTCAAATTAAGAGGTGAAAATGCGGGGGCAACAACATGCCGGTGACGAACCCAATCGTCGCCCTCGACCATGACCAAACCACTCCCAAACAAAGGGTCTCTGTCATTTCTAAAGACACTAGGTTTCCCCCATCTCTTGGCCATCACCTTTGCGGACATTTTCTTCAAGAACTCTGGCTCTGCAATGTACAAAAATGGTTCCGTTCCCAGCCAGTAGATAAACAGCTTACCTACAAGAGCAGAATCAAAATCATGCATGATTTCACCTCTTATTGAAGCCCCCAAAACATGCATGCGGGTCCATCTTGGGTTCACAAGAGACAGATAGGATCATTTGACACCAGTGTCAAATTTGAAATTTGACACATCATCTGAGAGCCTTAGATCCAAAAAAAAGATCAACGAATCTGATTTGTAAGCATGTGGCACCATTGATCTTTTTGATATCATATGAGTAATGAGGTGTCAAATTTCAAATTTGACACCGTGTCAAAGAACCCTACCTCATATATATATATATATATATATATATATATATATATATATATATATATAGGCAAAAGTATTTCTACAACATCTTTAGATAAGCTTATCTACAGCTGCCATTTTTAACTATATTCTCCCGGGAGAACATAGTTATAACGTTAAAGTTGCTCTTTACCGTTATAACTATGTTCTCCGGGAAAACATAGTTAAAAAATGGCAGCTGTAGATAAGCTTCTCTAAAGTTCCTGTAGAAATGTTTACCCCGTTGATCAAATTTTTTCATCTGATAGTCATAAGATAAAAAAAGATCAACGGATTTGATTTGTAAGCATGTGACACCGTTGATCTTTTTTTCTAACGCTCTCAAATGTGGTCTCAAACTTCAAATTTGACGCCGGTGTCAAATGCTGCATATATATATATATATATATATATATATATATATATATATATATATATATATATATATATATATAGGTTTAGTGAGTGTACAATGACTGAATGTAAAAATTGGTCCAGTGCACTATGTTCTCCCGCGAGAACACACTTATAGTAAAATTATAATTATGTTCTCCCCGGAGAACACCTGAAGAACACCATTGTAATATTTTTACACTATGTTCTCGCGGGAGAACATAGTTAAAAATCGACAGTCATCCAGTGACTGAATTTTTAATTTTTCGTATATATATAGGGAAAATATTTTCTCATGTTACATGAGAATTCAACTCTTATGTTACTGACTCTTCGATTTGCGTGCAAAGCTTTTCTTTTTCTTTTTCTTTTTTTAATAAATATGGGGCCCATCACTAGTTGAGTCACAACATGAGAATAAAATTCTCATGAGAAAATCAAATCCCAAATATATATATATATATATATATATATATAAGTATATAACTATATATGCACATACCATGAGAAATTTGCCACCGAGAAAAGTAGGGAAAGACGGTGGAATGTATATCATGGGTGAGTTTTGAGTACCCGAGTGAATCATTAACGCTATTCTTCTTTTTCATCTCTTGAATGTTTCCAATTGGAAAACTTGGGGTTGGTCCTCCAAACCCACATCTTTTAAGCTTTTGATGTGTTTGGATGGGCAAAATCCACCAACAAAACGTTAGTTTCAAGAGCAAGAAGAGAGTTAACATTGTCACGAAGCTAAGAGCCCCCGTTAGCACTAAAAGCTCCATATTTCTCTGTCTTGATTTCAGCACTTACAACTAACACATCAATATCTGTGTTTATTGTTGAAAGCAAAGTGCAGAAAGGGGTATTTATAGAAAAGGATATGTTGGAATTCTTAATGTTATGGATAAGAAATTGGATGTGTAGAGATATGTATTTTTATTCTCGAATGGACATGACTTTTTACAAGTGAACAGACATTACTTTCCATTAGTGAACATTCATTACTTTCCACTGTCGAAATTATATGCACGACTCTTCAATGTCAATAGGCATCATTCATGTTTATAAATAAGGAAGCGAATCATAATAAATTGTGACTTTTTCTAATGGAAATAACATATATCCTTTTAAATGATATAACCATATGTCATTTTAAATCTAATAGTTGATTTTTATCTATCAACGATTATAATTTATTGAATCAAAATTATTAATTAATTAATAATAAGTTTGGCCTATTAAGTTTGACTCAATAAATTATAATCGTTGATAGATGAAAATCAATTGTTAGGATCTAAAATGATATATGGTTATATCCTTTAAAAGGATAGATGTTTTTCCCTTTTCTAATTTAACTCACATACTGAAACTTTGTCCAAAAGAAAGTGTTTGAAATCTTTTGCATTCATTTTGTGCGATTGATCAACGTTTGTTGTGACTGCCGGTATTATTTCTTTTAATTGTGTCATCGTCGAAATAAAGGTAACTCGATTTATCCTAATAGGCATTTATCTACGAACCTTATGTACCATTAAGGAGGCAAAATTGCCTTAAAGACACAATATACAATAGTCAGCTCGGGTTTAAATTTTTACAATATTTATGCCTTGCATGTTGCATTTTGATTTAGTGTGATTGTATGCAATTTTGTGTTTTCATTAATGGATTTTATGTTTATTATGTAACATGATATAATATCACTTTCCTAGACACACATTAAAGACGTGAGATCCACATGTTTTTCTTTCTCTTTTATTATTCCACTTTCTCTCTCTATTTTGGTGTGTTAGAAATAACACTTAAATCATGTAACATAACATTAATAAAACCCTTCATTAATATTACTCAAACCGACAACATAATTTTCTACGCTACCACCAATAACAAGATATGGGTTATGAGAATGAGTGGCATTTCACTATATGAATATCACCCGGCAGCTAGGTTTGAACATTTTCGAAGGATGCTCAGTTCTCTCAGTTTAACCTTTTATACCCACATTTTGTTTGTGGATCATTTGTTTCTTTTTTGTACGGACCAATATTTTATTTTTTGAGTCGACAATATTTTATTTTTTAATTGTTTTGGTCGAACTACACATATACTCACATCGAAGTTTCTTGAACTACTTTAATTTCTATTTCCAATTTTCTCCTTCAATTATTTAATTTTATAATCAGTTTTATCTATAAACCATCCAAAACAGTCAGATAATATGATGATTAATATTGCTTAGCTCAGCAAAGATCCAACTATTGGTAGTGTGGCGGATCCGGAAATCTGTGTGAAGTGGGGCCAAATTATGTACATATTTTAAATTCTCTGTGAATGTGAGAAAAACTTTTGAGAGTGTTATAAGCTTTAATTAAGTTGAACCGGCTGGAATACCAAAAAAAAGAGTTCAAGAGGTTGAAATGGGAAATTTGGTGCTTGAAATTTTTGGGACAATGGAACAATAGTACACCCTGGCTCCCATGGATATTGGTAATGTTCTACTATAGTTCACATGCTTGTGAAACTTGTTTAAAACAACAAATAAGCCATTCTAGTTTTATGTATGTTTTTCTCAATCTATTACTTAAAAACTTAATGCAGAAATATATAGGGTAATAAAAATAATATGCGAATGACAAAACCTTAAAAAAAAGTTTTATATTTCTCATGTTAAATGAGAATTGAAATCTCATGTTGTAGAGATAAAAAGCATGTGGGACCCATGTGTTAGAAAAAATTAAATGTAGGACCCATGTCAGCACGGAAATCGAAGGGTGTATAGGAAAGTTTGAATTCTCATATTAAATAAGAAATATAAAACCCTAAAAAAATGTATCATGCATTTATCAAAGTTTTACAGAATACTCTATTCGATTAAAAACTTATTTTATGTATTTAATTCTCCAATCCACATGTTGAGAAGTGACAAAAACACTAGTATTATATAAATTGGAGGTAGGATCAAAGAGTTCGAGACGATCGTGACTACTAACCTGCTCATTATGATTGGAGAAAACCGGTTGGTTGATAATACATAAAAAGTAAAAACGATATAAAAATGCATGATAATATAGGAAAACAAAAATTCACAAGAACCATTACCTTAATTTTTTTATTATTAAACCGTATAGATATTGAGTCCACCACCGTCACCATATAAGCATTGAGTAGGTCTTGTGGTGTCAGTCTACAACAACATAATTCCTAATGCGGTGGGTCAGTTTCCTCTTTTCCTCTAGTGGTAAGAGTCAGATATTGTTTCTAATGTCATTTCTCTAATGTTAGAAACGTGTAGCTTAATTATTCTGCAGCGACAACAATAATCATTCTTACGTCTCCTTATATTTGTTGCTATCAGAAATTCCAATCCCCGCTCCTTCATCTGTCTTTTAGGGTACACCTTTGAGAATGGAATGAATTTCAAATTAAGGCATTTAATTGTTCAGTATATAACCTTTATATATAAGAAAAACAATTAATAAAAGTTAGATTTTGTCATGTATAATAATATTTTAATCTAATCATGTGGTCGTGGATTCGATTCTTAGAGACGGTGTTAATGAACAAATTTATACACCTGATGTAGTTATATTTGAGCTTCTATGGAGTGGTATGATGATGTGGTAGCGGATGCTCCTCCATGTGTTAGGGATTGAAATTGGAAGACACTTTGACACTTAATTCAGTATCAATCGTGGCAATAATATGCTAGATAAAATATTTATATGATGCTTATTGTCTATTCTCCGATGAATGCAAGTTAAGATCTCTTTTATATGGATTTATCATCTATCATTTAACATGATCAGAAAAATTTTCCTACACTCGCAACATTTTGTGGGGCGGCAGCAAAAAAAAAAAAAAAACTCTGGCACGCAAGACGAATCTCTATAACATTACACAATCACTTTTCCTACAACATAACTCTTATAAAACCCTATTTATATATGGTAATTATCGTGAGTAGTCCTCATAGAGGTTTTGAATTTTTCCCTTTGTCAATGGGTTCAATGCTCAGTGGGCCTAAGCTGAATATATTATTAAGAACAATATATATATATATATACATATATATATATATATATATATGGGTTTATCATCTATAATTTAACATGACCAGAAAATTTTTTCTACACTCACAATATTTTGTGGGGCCCGCAGCAAAAAATAAAATAAAATTCCGGTACGCAAAACGAATCTCTATAACATAACACAATCACTTTTCCTACAACATAACTCTTATAAAACCCTAAATATATATATATATATATATATATATATATATATATATCATTTCTGTAGTCGCTGCACATACAATAAGTCAGGATACGAACCATGATCCTAAAATATGATTTCGTATTCTGGCTTTTTTTTAACAAAAGCAGTTGGGCCCACTTTTTGTGTCAAATGCAGATAACAGCTCTCTGCAACCGCTGCAAAAAAAGTGTTTCATATATGTGTATATATATATATGTATAGGTAGGTGATGTGTCACTGACATATGTGGTTTTCCAAGCTAAAAATGATGAGTATTAAGTCATAAAAGAGCATTTTATATACATATTTGCTTATTATATTGACTTTTCCATTTCAATGATATTTTTCACCTATTTGTTATGTTTATATAGGGAGAAAGGGTAGAAAATATGGAAGTGTAAAAAGCTTGGTGGCGCAAATCCACACGATTGGAAGTTCTGAGCTACACCGTGGAGACCTGAGCCACTTACCAGAGAAGTGGCGCGATTCTGCGCGACTATGGCACAGTTCTGCGCCAATCAAGTTGCAGGCTTACTTCCAGAGAAGTGGCGCGGTTCCGCGCCAGTTTACGAGAAAAAAATCGTCGTGTTTTGAAGGGGAAGTTTTGGAAGTAGCGAATGAGGATTATAAAAACAACCCTGTGAGGGCTTTTGAAGACGCTTTTCGACGACAGAGAAAAACAAGGATTCCAGAAGGAGGAGAAGGGTAGAGGATTGTTCTTAGCTTCTCTTTGTAATTAAATTCTTCATCTTTATCTTTTATAATTGGATGTCAGCCATGTCTATGGTTGGCTAATACTCTTTATAGTAGTTAGGGTCAGTGGCGGGCTCAGGAATTTTATTGAGGGGGCGAAAAATAAAAATACCTCTTCATAATTAAAAGTACTTCAAATACAATACAGACCTAATATGCAAAAAATTGAAAGAAATATATTAGAGAAATTAAGATCACTTCAGTTGACTCTTACTCTACGTGTTTTCATATTGTTAAACTCATCTATAATTGAATCCGTGCTAAAACTCAAAACAAATTCTTTCTCAATGTATGTAATCAATGAATCATTAAGAATTGATCTTCCATTCTATTTCGAAGCCTGGTCTTGATTATCTTCATAGCAGAGAAAGATCTTTCAGTAGTTGATGTGCCTCTGGCAAGTGTGATTTGTCTGTGTTAAAATTGATAAGAATAGAGTCATTAGAGAGCGATTTAAATACATATTTGCTAATTATATTGATTCTTTGTATGTCAATAATATTCACCTTTTAGTTGTATTTTTACAGGAAAAAGAAGTGAATATTATAAAAAGCTTGTTAACACAATTCCACACAGATGCCAAGAAATACAAGTTCCAGAAGCATGGCGCAAACCGGCACCACACGGCGCACACCTGAGCCAGTTTCCGGATTAACAGCGGTACTTTGGAGGTGGCGCCAGCTGGCGCTGCTATGGCACCAACCGGCGCCAAAGTATAACAAAATTGAATTTGCCCAGTAGCTTGGCGCTACTTGGCGCCAAAATGGAGCCAAGTAGTGCCACTTTAATAAGAAGAAATTGGAATGGCGCCTACTGGCGCCGTTTCACGAACATTTTCAGGCAGTAGCGTGGCGCTGACTTGCGCCAACCCGGCGCCAAATGGCGCCGGTTTGCGGGACGGATCTCCGTGTTTTCTGAGGGGCATTTTTGGAACGAGAAGAAAATATTATAAAAATGACTTTTGTGGATTAGGTCAGCAGACTGATATTGGGACAGACTTTTCACATTCTGAAAAACACAGACACAGATTGTTGGAGGAGGCAGATCTGAGAGAATGGAAGGAGGAGCTCTGGGGCGTTCTTCGTTCCTTGTCTCGTTCTAGTATTTCTTTATCTCTTGTTTTAATTTTATGTTGAATTTTAGATCAGCGATCATGATGTTGATCGGCTAGATCATTTTTATTATAGTCAGGGTCACGATCCATATGTGAACCCTTGACACGAAGGATTGATTTATGGTTTTTGATTTATATAATTATCTTTACTCTGTGCGAATTTTATATTCCCTTTGTTAGAGTTGATCAATCTGATAGTTGGAGATATTCTGAGGATCAAAACCCTATATAGGAATTTTGAGGTTTTGATCTCGAAAGGGAGTAAGATAACAATCTGTATGTGTGCTAGGAATGGACGTGTATACGATTGCAGATGCTTAAATTATCGCGCCCATTGCTTGATCCCATGAGAAACATTGCAAGGAATTGGGGTTTTTCATGGGATTAAAGGGTTAACCCTGCAAGGAATTGAGGGTTAACTATTGAATCTTTTAGATGATAATTTATCTGAGTAATTATATAAATAATTTTTGTAAATTAATCCGGAGTAAAAAGTGGGGATCATTTGGTGAATGAACCCTGGCTGCAATGTTTTTTTTTTAATATTTACAAAAATCAATCTTTGTTCTTTGTTTTATTCTTCAATATAAAAATACAAAAACAAGTTCTTTTATTTTCAGATTAGAATTTTACTCAAATTGACAATATTTGTCAAAACTCTTTTTGAAATCGTCCATTCTTAAGGAAAAGTTTAATTGATATTAGATCCTAATCCCTGTGGAGACGAACTTTTCTTATCATTTTATTACTTGTGCGATCGGTATACTTGCCGGGAAGCATCAGTAGTTGCTGTAGAAACTGGAAGAGTGAGTACATGTCTAATCACTCTATCAATAAGAGGGTAAATGATGGACTTTCTAGTTCTTGCTAGCCCTTGACATAGTTCTGATGTAGTTGATAAATTAATCAAATCTGGATGTTTAGGAATGTCAAGCTCAAAATGTTGTAACTCCATCTTCAAATGCAATTTTTCCTGTTCTGTGAAATCTCTAGAATAAAAATTATCAACAAGTTTGCAAATATCATCACTGTTAAATGACTTGTACCTGTTTCTTGGATCTAAAGCCATGCTCAAATCAAGTAATTCTACAATATTATCATTGAACCTACTATTTAATTCTTGCAATTAATAATCAATTGTAGCACAAAAGATATTTACCCTATAAAATTTTTCAGTATAAAAATCACCTTATTCATTTCGAGCACGACCTCTCCTTCCAGTATATTTTGCACTCATATCTGGAATGTCAATGTCATGTTTTATGCAAAATTCTTGAACATGAACCAAGAAAGCTTCCCAACCTGTCTCACTTAATTTCTGAAGTAACTCTTTTGTAGTTGAAACCAGATGTAAAGCATTTGAAATATTTTGAGACATTCTTTGCAAAGCTTGAAAATGGACTTCAGTAATACCCATAATTTCTTTCATAAGGTGAAATATGATGATAAAATCAAAAGATGTCAATGATGAGTATGCATTATCTGCATCTCCACAATGTGATGCTGTATTTCCTTCATTAGAAATATTTTCAAGAACTTCACATGTGGCTTTAAACATTTTAAACAAACCACATATTGAATTGTAATGCGAGCTCCAACGAATAGCTCCAGCTCGATGTAAAGTACCAATCTGATTAAGACCAACTCCTGATTCGAGTTCATCAATAGCAATCATTCTTGCAATTTCACTTGCTTGGGCAGCCCTTAACTCATCATTATGTTTACAAGAAGAAGTAACAATATTGATTATGAAGTTTAATTTTTCGAAAAATTGATGAACATGTTTTACCTCATGAGATGCAACAACCAATGCAAGATGAAGGCGATGAGCTAAACAATGGACATAATAAGCAATTGGACACTTAGCGCAAGTTAAAGCCTGCAATCCATTCCATTCACCTCACATATTGCTAGCTCCTTCATAGCCTTGTCCTCGAATATTTTGAACATCAAGATTATGGTGACAAAGAGTGTTCAATATTCCTTATTTCCAAATCTGTCATAAATTCGTAATTTTTTATTTAAAAAACAATATATAAATTTTTTTGCCATTTTTTCACATCAATAGTGGAATAGGAATAGAAATAAAAAAAAGTTGAGTGTTATGTGATATGGAGAAGAATTTTATATCATAAAATTTTTAAAACAAATAATTTAATAATATTACTCAAATTTTATTATATATATATAAAAAAAAATTTCTTTAGATTTTGGGGGGAGGGGCGGTGGCCCCCCTAGGTCCACCCCTGGTTAGGGTCACAAACCCTATGTGAACCCTTTTACGATGGATTGATTTATTTTCGCGTACTTGGTTTACAATTACTGTGGAGACGATACTCTACTCATTTATTATATTACTTGTGCGATCGGTATACTTGCCGGTGAGCATCAGTAGGATCCTTTTACACCAGTGTCAAATTTGAAATTTGACACTTCGTATGAGAGCCATTAGATAAAAAAAGATCAACGACTCTGATTTGTAAGCATGTGACACCATTGATCTTTTTTGATCTAACGGCTCTTAGATAAGGTGTCAAAGGATCCTACCTCACATATATATATATATATATATATATATATATATATATATATAGGGGTTATATATATGGTAAAATCATTTCTGCAGCCGCTTTACGTACAGCAACGACAGGTGTATGGTTATGATTCCCCTCATTTAATGCTTTCATCCTTTGTATGGTTATGATTCCCTGTATTTAATGTTTTCAAGTATATATATGGCAAATATTTGATTGCAGCACGTACAGCAGCTGTAGAAATGTAAAACTCATATATATATTAGGATCAATATATATCAGTTAAATTAAATATTTAACATTTTATGTCCTTAAATCATCATTCCAACTTTGTTACCATCTAAATCCTTTGGAATCCATGGCCATCTACTAAGACATTCTTACAAATGCCATTGTAATTTTATAACACCATATATTAATTTTAAATTCTTATTATTATTTAAAATAAATTTAATTATATCTTGCATATTCTCCTTAAATTACTCAAATAGTCAAAGTCTAAATTATAATTCTCTATCTAATTTTTCCCTCATTTCTAACTTAAAAATTAAATTCCCTCATCTCTAACTTAAAAATTAAATTTCTTAAAACTAAAATTGTATTTAGTGTTTTTGTTTCTAAGGGTCTATTTGATGTGATATATAAGGCTTGATAATATAAGATTATATTATATGTTATGACATCTTTAGCTGTTTGATGTGATCATTGTATAATATAAACTTATAAAATATAATCTCTTAATACATTGTTGCGACTCGGCAAGTGCACCGGTCGTTAAGTAATAAAACTGTAACGGAGTACGAGATCGTTCCCACGAGGATTGAGTTTCAAACACTAGTTCGCTAATAGCGGTTTAGTTGGACAATCAAGATTGAGATTAAGAGAATTGAATTTGAATACAATTAATAACATGCAAATTAAAATTCAGAATTAAAAAACAATTGGAAAGATGATTGATTTAAAGATTTAAAAACAGGAGCAGTTAGGGTTTCAACTTCCATCAATCTCCTTTTTATGTTATGAAATAAATTGTCAAGAGTCGTTCTTAAAATATTGCCAATCAATTCTTTCTAATTTAATTAGGGCTTAATTCTTTTTTACCCTAAATCTATGTGATCTCAGAAGAACCTTAGTTCCACGGTTATTCCCCAAGAAAACATGCATTAAGATCAAGAATTCAAGATTGCACAATTACCCTATGTCTATCCCTAGATCACAAGGATTGTGATAAATTTACCAAGTTAGGGTCATGCACCAATATCTATATTGTCATACAATTCACATAAATCATTCTATAAGGAGCAAACTCATAGAAAACATTAAAGACAGATAAATTTATTCAAATATAAAAAGAAAAGAATTCAGAGACAATTTAATTCAAGGCATACGATTCAATTGGGTTTCATCTACCCCTAACTACATAAAAGTCTAGCCTAACATACTAAATTGAAAAGCAATAGGAAAGAAAAGAGTTTCACAACCCTCCATTGGTGTGATGTTGGCTTGGTTCCTCAGTGCTCCAACGCTCCGCAACAGGAGTCATCCTTCGGGTCTCTGTTTATTTTCCGTGGTGTGTATGAATAAGTGAATTCCATTGACCCCAAGCTCCCTATTTATAACCTTTGAAGTCATATCTTTAAATTCTTCATCAAATCTCCTCATGGATCTCTATCTATTCTCAATCAAATCTTGATTTGTTTATGTTTTTATTTAAGATCCTGCAGATTGGGCTTCAAATCATTATTGTGATTCCTTTACCACTTCTTAGCACCAAATCTTATGGATTTACCTTCAAAATGAGCAAGATATCAAAACATTAGCTCAATTTCCAAATCTTTTGATTTTATCGTATAACACCTTGAATTTCATGCAATCTACCATATAATTCTTGTAGAATTTAGCATAAAAACATGGTAAACCAAGGGATTATCATATATTAAAATGATGTTTAATTTAATTAGGCTTAGGGGGTGGGATTAGGTTTGATAAGGGATTAATGTATTAGGTTAATCCCTTCTCATTTTTTCTCTTTCCCATTGTAACCGTTCCCCATTGAACGACAGTCCCTCGCATTTTCCAAACCTATCAAGGAAGTAAACTTCTCCCAAATAGACTACTATTAAGAAAAACAAAAACAAGAAGAAGAAAAGAATATTCGACCCAAATTAAAAAATTTCTCTTTTTTCGATTTTCCACACTGCATAACGAACAAAACCCAGAAAAATTAGAACTGGACCAAGCCTAAGCCTCTAAATAGAGGATCAATAAGGGTACACTGATTTTCTCATAAACCAAACAACAATTCCGCATTAGAAGACAATTATGAGGAGGTGATTATGAGATTCTAAAGATGAAAAAATCCCAGAAAAATAATTGAAAGAACTCGATTAAAGAAAAAAGGGACAAAAAAATAGTGTGCTACAACGAATGTGTAAAAAGGAAGAGAAGGAGTATTTTAATAATCTCTCGTGTTTTCAAAAATTTATATACATATATATTTAAGATGATATAGTGTAATTAGTAATAGGATAATCCATCCCTCCTGTTACAGAATTTTTTTTTGTTTTTCCTGCATAGACAATTATTTTGTGGACCCATGCATTATTTTTCTCTCTCTTTATATCATTTTCTCTCTCTCAAAAATATTGTCTCTGCAGGACAATTTTTTTTTCACATATACATTCCCCTTAGTAATATTTTAAAAAAAAATCAATGTTCTATGAAACGGTACACTAAACAAATAATCCCGCTAATATTTTGACATACCAAGCTGATTTTGGCTAATATTTCCGGATAATTCACTTTGTCACCATATTCCTTGCATTCATGAATCCGGACACCAAAACATTTCTACTTTAACCAACGCCCCTGAAGTCCTTTTCAGTTTGACAGCAAAATACTAGACAGCCGGAAAAACTGCTCATATTTAAAGTTTCATGTATCGCTAGCTAGCTTCGTATATTAATTGATGAAGCACGCTGTCAAATCCAAATTCTTTACATTAGATAGATCAGTTTCTTGAAATTCATGTAGATATTTAAGAAGAGAAGCCATGTGTGTATGAAATAAAGAAACTCGAATCATTGACAAAAAAACAACTGACATTCTAAATAACTTATCTTGGAGCAACATATTGAGCCATACATATCTTACACATTTAGCTTAATTAAGAAGAATAAGGCTATACTATAATTATATATATATATATATATATATGTATATATATATATTCACCGGTCCATCAATCACTCAATTAGTCCACTCGAACATTAATTGTCAGATTCTTCAAAGGGGACAACTCTTTCAAGATTATTTTCTCCGTTTAAAGAACTCCAACTCAAGACCTCTTATTTGGGGAAATAATTTCCTTGTTGCTTGTACCACGAAATCAAAGCTCTTATTCGAAGAAAGTACTAATGGTTATTTAAAGGGGCTGAACTATGAGGGGAAGACCACATGTTGGTCTTAGGGAGAGCATGATAGAAGGAGAATGTTGATAACCTGGTGAAAGTTTGAAACTAAACCTAGAGAGGAGTAAGGTTAATACAATCTTATACTCCATAAAGGACAAGTTCCTACCAACACACATTCTCCCTCCAAACCCAAAAGGTAAGTACCCCATCTTGTGGTTGCAACCACCATTGACATCATCCATGAACCTCTCTGGTCTAAACTCATTCGCATCCTTTCCCCACAATGCAGTGTCATGGTGCATTGCTACGACATCGATCCACAAGTTGGTTCCATTAGGCACTGTTAAATCATCAACTTTAATGTCTTCTCTTGCTTGCCTTTGCACATTTGGTGCTGGTGGGTATAGTCTTAGAACTTCATTCATCACCCACTTCATCTGCATTATGTATGATCAAGACATTAAGGTCAGAGATAAACTATAAGAAACTAATCATTAATATAATAAAGTGAAAATAAAAGAATTAAGGGTTATATGTTATATATCAACGGCTTTACCTTCTTTAAACCAGAAAGCATAGTGATATCAAGCTCGTTGTTACCAACAACTTCTCTTATTTCATCTCTCAACTGGTTTTGCCAATCTTCATGCATGGCTAGAAGAAGCAAAGTCCATGTGATAGCAAGTGCTGTGGTTTCATGGCCACCAAAGAAGAAGGTCTTGCATTCATCAACAAGTTCTCGCATTGTTAATGTCTTTCCTGATTTTCCATCAACTTTTTGATGATTTTCTTGAAGCAACAAACCTAATAAATCTTGTTGAGAACCCTTTTTGGGTGATTTCTTCCGAGTTTCTATGATGGACAACAATAGCTCATCGATTTCTTTGCCAAGTTTCTTGGCCTCTAGGGTTTTCTTGACATTGAAATACTTGCCAAAGGGAACCCCTACATACCTATTGGTCTTAAAAAGAGTCATTTGCAATGCTCGTAATTTGTGAAACACCTCTCTAGCATTTTCATCTTTCATGCCAAAACTTGCTCTTGCTATGATCTCTCCGGCTATTGCTATGATCTCTCTCTCCACGTCGATTTCGGGGTTTCCTGAATTTATTTGTGTAGCCCATCTTTCTATCATTTGGTTTGTAGACTCAACCATCATGCTTCCCATGGCCTATCACATTAATTACACAAGATATTCAAAGACTAATTAGACTGCGTGCGTTGAGATATATAAAAACCATTAATGTAGCATCACCCAATAGCTGAAGTTTTTGGGTTGAATTGATTATTTACATTACATCAGACTCTGTGCATTGTCGACCCTCATCGCCCCCACACTTTTTCAATGAAATTTCTTTGTTCGCACAAATAAGTGGGTCTGTGCATTGGTTCTTTATAGTGTGCTTGTAGACAAAATAGAAATCAAAACCTTTGAAATCAAGAAATAACAAAAACGATAATTTTGATTTTGTTACGTACGTAATAGTATTATTACTTGGTTATTTTATGCTTTGGTCATGGAGTGCATGCATATGTAGAAAGTTAAACGTTCAATTCAATTTCCAATTTGTATCTAACAAATGAAAAAACATATCTACAACATGCATGTATAAGAGCCAAAAATAAATAAAATAAAATAAATCTTCCACAATTATTTTAAACTAGGGCATGTGTACTTTTCAAATCATGACGTGATTCTCTCTCTATATATATATATAGATAATTTTTGCTTGGAAGCCACCATGGACGGTCTTATTTCTATGCTTGAAATTTATATGGTACACTAGCAAGTTGAGAGAGAGAGAGACAGAGAGAGACAAACCTTCAAGTTAAGGGGATTGAATGCAGGGGCAATAATGTGACGGTGACGAACCCAATCGTTACCCTCGACCATGACCAAACCACTCCCGAACATGGGGTCTCTGTCATTTCTAAACACACTAGGCTTTCCCCATCTCTTTGCTATCACCTCTGTTGACATTTTCTTCAAGAACTCTGGGTCTGCAACGTACAAAAATGGTTCCGTTCCCAGCCAGTAGATAAACACCTTACCTACAAAAACAGAATCAAAATCATGCATGATTTCACCTTGGGTTCACACATATATATATATACACGAGGAAAATATTTCTGCAGCCACATTAGACAAAATTGTTTACAGCTATCCTTTTTAATTAATTATTATCGGTCATACATTAAAATTGCATTTTCTCTCTCCGCCACGTCAGTCAGTGTGTGAGAAAGAGAAAAAAAAAAAAAACAGCTTTATTGTTATAACTAAGTATGACCGGTCATACTTAGTTAAAAAGGGTAGTTGTAGATAACCTATATATATATATATATATATATATATATATATATATATATAGTCAGGATCATTTTACACCGGTGTAAGTTACACTCTCAATCATGTCCGTTGATCCCATTTATACCTAATGACTCAAATTTCTTAGGAATGTGAGCCATTGGATACGAGTGGATCAATGGTCAAAATTGAGTATAAGACTTCTAACTCTTACACCGGTGTAAGAATATCCTACCCCATATATATATATATATATATATGGTAGGATATTCTTACACCAGTATAAGAGTTAGAAGTTTTACACACCCAATCTTGACCATTGATCCACTTGTATCCAGTGGCTCACATTATTAAAAAATTAGAACCCTTAAATATAAGTGGGATCAACGGATAAGATTGAGAGTGTAACTTTACGCTGCCTGGTGTAAAATGATCTTGACCCATTTATATATATATATATATATATATATATATATATATATATATATATATATATATGGGGAAAACATTTCTGCAGCCACTTTAGATAATGTTGTCTCCAGCTGCCCTTTTTTAACTAAATATGATCGGTCACACTTTAAAATTGCATTTTCTCTCTCTGCCACGTCAGCCGACAGTGTCTGAGGAAAGAGAGAAAAGAAAAGCTTTAGTGAAAATGCAATTTTAAAGTATGACCGGTCATACTTAGTGAAAAAGCGGTAGTTGTATATAACTTTATCTAAAGTGGCTGTAGAAATACTTTTCCCTATATATATATATATATATATATATATATATATATATATATATATATATATATAGGTAGGATCCTTTGACACCGGTGTCAAATTTGAAGTTTGACACCTCATCTGAGAGCCGTTAAATCAAAAAAGATCAACGACTTTGATTTGTAAGCATGTGATACCATTGATATTTTTTGATCTAACGGCTCTCAGATGCGGTGTCAAACTTCAAATTTGACACCGGAGTCAAAGGATCCTGCCTCATATATATATATATATATATACATATATATATACATAAATATATACATACATATATATATATAGAGTTTTATAATTCTCATTCAACATGAGAATTTGAATTTTCCTACACATCCTTCAATTTCCGTGCCAACGTGGATCCTACACATAATTTTTTCTAACATACGGGTCCCACATGCTTTTTATCTCATTTAACGTGAGAATTCAATTCTCATGTTGAATGAGAAATATAAAACCTATATATATATATATATATATATATATATATATATATGAGGTAGGATCCTTTGACACCAGTGTAACAAATTTAAAATTTGACACCTCATCTGATAGCCATTAGATCAGAAAAAATCAATGGTATCACATGCTTACAGATCAGAGTCGTTGATTTTTTCTGATCTAATGGCTCTCAGATGAGGTGGCAAATTTCAAATTTGACACCGGTGTCAAAGGATCCTATATATATATATATATATATATATATATATATATATATATATATATATATATATATATATATATATATATATATATGGCAGGATCATCTTACATCGGTGTAAGAATAATAAGTCTTACAAATCTTAATCATTGAATTTTTGCATCTAACGGTTAAGATTTATTAGGTCTCACTCATTAATTAACTTTTAATTCCTAATAAATCTTAACTGTTGGATGCACAGAAATCAACGGTTAAGATTTTGTGTACGATTTATTATTCTTACACCAGTGTAAGAATAATAAATCTTAACAAAATCTTAACCATTGATTTTCTGCATCTTACGCCTAAGATTTATTACGTCTCACTCATTAATTAATTTTTAGTTCCCAATAAATCTCAACCGTTAGATGCATGGAAATCATCGGCTAAGATTTGGTGTAAGATTTATTATTCTTACACCGATGTAAGTTGATCCTATCCCTATATATATATATATAGAGAGAGAGAGAGTTTCGTTTCGTAAAGCAATGAAAAAAGCAATAGAATTAACTGAACAGGCAGGTACAAAAGGAGTATATATATATATATATATATATATATATATATATATATATATATATATAAAGGATGTAAAGTTGTATCATTTTACGAGAGAGAAAAAGATAGATAAAGGAGAAGAGAGAGTTGACAAAAAATAAAATAAAGGTGTGGGTCCCAACTCTTTGTGAGAGTGAAAGGATATAAGTTGTGTAATTTAAAAGGATAAATATTTTTCCATACATACACACACACACATATATATATATATGCAGTGACGGACGCAGAAATTTCATTAAGAGGGAAATAAAAATACCTCTTCATAAATAAAAGTACTTTAAATACAATACAGAACTAATATGCAAAAAATGAAAGAAATCTATTACAAAAATTAAGATCACTTCACTTGACTCTTACTCTACGTGTTTTCTTATTGTTAAACCCATCTACAATAAAAACAGATCCAACAAATGTTTAAATAAATTATAGATAAATAAGTAAATTAAAAAAATGTATGTGGAAATGCATTGTACCTAAATGATACCTGGACAAGCTGTTGAATCCAGTAAAATTATTCAAATATAATTATCAAGATATATTGTAGAACAACAGTTCAGTAAGCTAACCAACATTGAAAAGTAAAC
This sequence comes from Gastrolobium villosum, assembly GCA_032173675.1. Lineage (NCBI taxonomy): Eukaryota > Viridiplantae > Streptophyta > Magnoliopsida > Fabales > Fabaceae > Gastrolobium > Gastrolobium villosum. The sequence continues at coordinate 93,202 of JAVKPL010005506.1, forward strand.
ACTTCTAGATCTCAGAGTCCAAAAAATAAGAAAATACATACTAAAAAAATACACTACCAGATCAGTAAATGAAACATTTGAAAATTTAAAATATTACAAGTCTTCAATAAATATGTTGTTATGCTCTATTGTATTTCACCTTGAGTTTTAATTTTTATTTTTTTTTATTTTTGGTAAGCTTTTTTTTTAATTTATTGGTTCATCCATGTTCTGAAAAAAAAATTAATTTATTTGTCGAACACAATTTATTCTTTCGGTTTGAAAAGTAATTCTTAATGAAACATTAAAGCATTAAAAAACATTAACGCGCCGAATGTCGGTATAAAAAATATTAATCAATGGAAGATAATGAGTCAAAACAAAACATTCAAAATATTGGATGATTTGAACGAATTTCGAAAATAAACAATCGAAAGCATTATTAATTTCATAAAAAAATAGAGATAGTGAGAGACCTGAGTTGAGAAGATCTGTTAAAATTGAGAGAGAAATGGATTTTTTGCATGGAGATGCAAATGAGGCCACGATTGCGTGTAGTGTGATATTTTATGATGTCATAGAGAATATTTTATATTATACTATTTTTAAAACAAATAATTTAATAATATTATTAAAATTTTATTTTATATATATATACATATTAAAAAAATTCTTTAAATTTTGGGTTGCGGTGGCCACCCTAGCCCCTAAATCCGCGTATGTGTGTATGAGCATACCATGAGAAATTTGCCACCGAGAAAAGTAGGGAAAGACGGTGGAATGTATATCATGGGTGAGTTTTGAGTACCCGAGTGAATCATTAACGCTATTCTTCTTTTTCATCTCTTGAATGTTTCCAATTGGAAAACTTGGGGCTGGTCCTCCAAACCCACATCTTTTAAGCTTTTGATGTGTTTGGATGGGCAAAATCCACCAACAAAACGTTAGTTTCAAGAGCAAGAAGAGAGTTAACATTGTCACGAAGCTAAGAGCCCCCGTTAGCACTAAAAGCTCCATATTTCTCTGTCTTGATTTCAGCACTTACAACTAACACATCAATATCTGTGTTTATTGTTGAAAGCAAAGTGCAGAAAGGGGTATTTATAGAAAAGGATATGTTGGAATTCTTAATATTATGGATAAGAAGTTGGATGTGAAGAGATATGTATTTTTATTCTCGAATGGAGATGACTTTTCACAAGATTACTTTCCATTAGTGAGCAGACATGACTTTTCATTGGTGAACAAACATGACTTTTCATTGGTGAACAGACACGACTCTTCAATGCTAATAGACACCATTAATCATTATGGGTCATAGTTTATAAATAAGGAATGAAATCATAATAAATGGTGACTTTTTCTAATGGGAATAACATTTATCCTTTTAAAGCATATAACCATATATATATATATATATATATATATATATATATATATATATATATATTATTTTAGATCCTAATAGTTGATTTTCATCTATCAACGATTATAATTTATTGGATCAAAATTATTAATTAATTAATAATAAGTTTGGCCCATTAAGTTTGACCCAATAAATTATAACATTTGATGGATGAAAATCAATGGTTACGATCTAAAATGATATATGGTTATATTCTTTAAAAGGATAGATTTTTTCTTTTTTCTAATTTAACTCTCATACTGAAACTTTGTCAAAAAACAAAAAATGTTTGAAATCTTTTGCATTTATTTGTGCGCTTGATCAACGTTTGTTGTGTTTGCCGGTATTGTTTCTTTTAATTGTGCCACCATCTGAACAAAGGTAACTCGATTTATCCAAATAGGCATTTGTCTACGAACCTTATGCATCATTGAGAGTGCAAAATTGCCTTAAATTAAAGACACAATATACAATACTTGGCTCGGGTTTGAATTTTTACAATATTTATGCCTTGCATGTTGCATTTTGATTTAGTGTGATTGCATGCAATTTTGTGTTTTCATTAATATTACTCAAACCGACAAGATAGATTTTCAACGCTACTACCAATAACAAGATATGGGTTATGAGAATGCGTGGCATTTCACTATATGAATATCACCCAGTAGCTAGGTTTGAACATTTTCGAAGGATACTCAGTTCTCTCAGTTTAACCTTTTATACCCACATTTTGTTTGTGAATCATTTGTTTCTTTTTTGGACGGACCAATATTTTATTTTTTGAGTCGACAATATTTTATTTTTTAATTGTTTTGGTCGGACTACATATATACTCACATCGAAGTTTCTTGAACTACTTTAATTTCTATTTCCAATTTTCTCCTTCAATTATTTAATTTTATAATCAGTTTTATCTATAAACCATCCAAAACAGTCAGATAATGAGATGATTAATATTGCTTAGCTTAGCAAAGATCCAACTATTGCACTACTAGATGCTTTTTTTTCGACGGAAAAATTCCGTTGAAAATGATAAAAATTCCGTCGAAAATGATATTTTCGACGGAAATGAAATCGTCGAATATCTCTTCGTAGGTAATAAATTTTTCGACGGAATTAGAGATTCCGTCGAAAAAATTCGACGGAAATTATTTCCGTCGATTTTTTTCGACGGAATAATTTCTGTGGAAAATTTCGACGGAAAAATTCCGTCGAATTTTTTCGACGGAAAATGAATGACATTCCGTCGAAAAATCTTGTATTAATTTTCGACGGAAAACAATTTCTGTTGAAAATTTTCGACGGAAAATGAATGTAATTCCGTCGAAAAATCTTTTAATATTTTTCGACGGAAAATAAATTCTGTCGAAATTTTTCGATGGAAAATGAATGAAATTCCGTCGAAAAATCTTTTAATATTTTTCGACGGAAAATAAATTCTGTCGAAATTTTTCGACGGAAAATGAATGAAATTCCGTCGAAAAATCTTTTAATAATTTTCGACGGAAAATAAATTCTGTCGAAATTTTTCGACGAAAAATGAATGAAATTCCGTCGAAAAATCTTTTAATATTTTTCGACGGAAAATAAATTCTGTCGAATTTTTTTGACGGAAAATGAATAAAATTCCGTCGAAAAATCTTTTAATAATTTTCGACGGAAAACAAATTCCGTCGAAAATTTTCGACATAAATTCTTTGAATATTTTTATCTCTACAAAATTAATATCAATTTATGTTTCACACCTGATAAACAAATATATGAAAGTAACATATCATAATTATATGATTTTAATATAATTATGATATGTTAAAAATCTCTATATACTAATCAAAATATACTTATGTATATAAATGTCCAACACATATACTAATCAATAGGGACATACATATACAAAAGTCCCTATCATATACTAATCAAAAGAGTACTATGTCTAAAAATGTCCAAGACATATGCTAATCAAAAGGGACATACATATACAAAAGTCCTCTGTCATATACAAATCAAAAGAGTCCTATATGTATAAATGTCCAAGATATATACACCAAGTCTATCAGATCTTGGATCAGTCATGTGATAAGCATCACAGTTAACAGCACCTCCCAAGTATTCAGCAATAATAGGTGCACCTCGACGGAATTTCAAAAGTCTTCGACGGAATTTCTTTTCCGTCGAAGATCTTCGACGGAATCGAAATTCCGTCGAAAAGGCCACAAAACATAATTTCTTTTTCTTTTATTTTTTTCAAAAGTCTTCGACGGAATTCCTTTTTGAAATTTTTTGGGATCGAAATTCCGTCGAAAAGGCCACAAAACATAATTTCTTTTTCTTTTATTTTTTTCAAAAGTCTTCGACGGAATTCCTTTTCCGTCGAAAAGGCCACAAAATATAATTTCTTTTACTTTTATTTTTTTCAAAAGTTTTCGACGGAATTCCTTTTCCGTCGAAGATCTTCGACGGAATCGAAATTCCGTCGAAAAGGCCACAAAATATAATTTCTTTTTCTTTTATTTTTTTTCAAAAGTCTTCGACGGAATTTCTTTTCCGTCGAAGTTCAACGGAATCAAAATCGAAAAGTTCACAAAATATAATTTCTTTTTCTTTTATTTTTTTCAAAAGTTTTCGACGGAATTCCTTTTTCGTCGAAGATCTTCGACGGAATCGAAATTCCGTCGAAAAGTCCACAAAACATAATTTCTTTTTCTTTTATTTTTTTTCAAAAGTTTTCGACGGAATTCCTTTTCCGTCGAAGATCTTCGACGGAATTTATTTTTTCGTCGAAAATTTTAAACGGAATCTATTTTCTGTCAAAATTTTAAACGGAAAACAAATTTCGTGGAAAATTCCGTCAATAATTTCAAAGGAATTTTTTCCGTCGAAAAATTCCGTCGATAATAAAGACTTTTCTAGTAGTGTTGGTAGTGGCGGATCCGGAAATCTGTGCGAAGTGGGGCCAAATTATGTACATATTTTAAATTCTTTGTGAATGTGAGTAAAACTTTTGAGAGTGTTATAAGCTTTAATTAAGTTCAACCGGTTGGAATACCAGAAAAAAAAATACAAAGAAAAAGAAAAGTTCAACCGGTTGAAATGGGGAATTTGGTGCTTGAATTTTATTTTATTTTTTTGAATAAATTCAAAGGTATTCTCCGGCCATAACTGAAGTTTAATCTCCATCGAGCACCATCGGATCCTTTCGGGGGCTGTTCTCTCAAATCATTCTTTTCCATTCCCAGGACTCGAACTCGTGGTGGTTGAAATTTTTTGGGACAATGGAACTCACCCTGGCTCCCATGGATATTGGTAATGTTCTACCATAGTTCACATGCTGTAGTGGAACTTGTTTAAAACAAATAAGCCATTCTAATTTTATGTATGTTTTTCTCAATCTATCACTTAAAAACTTAATGCAGAAATAGGGTAATAAAAATAGGGTTTTATAAGAGTTATGTTATAGGGAAAGTGATTGTGTTATGTTATAGAGATTCGTTTTGCGTGCTGGAGTTTTTTTTTGCTGTGGGCCCCACAAAATATTGTGTGTGTAGGAAATTTTATAAGGTCATGTTAAATGATAGATGATAAACCCATAAAAATAATATGCGAATGACAAAAACTTAAAAAAAGTATCATGCATTTATCAAAGTTTTACAATACTCTATTCGATTAAAAACTTATTTTATGTATTTAATTAATTCTCCAATCCTCATATTGAGAAGTGAAAAAAACACTAGTATTAGATAAATTGGAGGTAGGATCAAAGAGTTCGAGACGATCGTGAACTGGCTACTAACCTACTCATTATGATTGGAGAAAATTAACCGCATGGTTGATAATACATAAAAAGTAAAAACGATATAAAAATGCATGATACAGGGAATCAACGATTCTGATTTATAAGCATGTGACATCATTGATTTTTTTTCATCTAACGGCTCTCAGATGATCAGGTGTCAAATTTGAAATTTGACACCGGTGTCAAAGGATCCTACCCCTATATATATATATATATATATATATAAGGATAGGTTATTCTATTCTACTTAATATATTTTTCTGTCTATCTTTGCCTACCACTCTAAAATACTGTTCGATTATAATCGCAGGAGGAGAGAGAAAGATAAAGAGTAGTTAAGATTCTGATCCAATGGTATTTTAGAGTGGTAGGCAGAAAAATTGATAGGTAGAATAACTTAACTCATATATATATATATATAAATGGGTAAACATTTCTACAGCCACTTTAGATAAGGTTATCTACAATTACTATTTTCAACTATGTTCTCCCGGGAGAACATTGTTATAATATTAAAGTTGTTTTTTTTTCTCTCTCATCAATTATTTTTCAGAACTTGTTTGCTGACGTGGAGAGAGAAAAAAAAGTAACTTTAATGTTATAACTATGTTCTCCCGTGATAACATAGTTAAAAATGATAATTGTAGATAACCTTATCTAAAGTGGCTGTATAAACACTTTTTCCATATATATATATATAAGATGATATAGTGTAATTATTAATATTTTAAAAAAGAAATAATAAACTGCGTATTGAATTCATAAAATGTAAAGATAAAAATATAAAGAGGGAGAAGTTTCAAATAAAACATTTTTGTGTGATAATAGTCATGAATAGTTTTTTAAATATTGAAGATTTTTATTTCTATAAAAAATAATATATTTTTTGGATATGTTGATCGATAGAGTTTTATAAAAATTAATATCAAATGATGTATTTGGAAAACTTATATAAATTATTTATTAAAGGGTATTTTTGTCAAAACTATTTATTTTTAGGGGAAGGATATTGTAACAACGAAGTTGTGTTACTACCAAGTTACTACCAATCAATCTCACCGTTGAATCGATTATGTTGATCCAACGGTTATATTTTTTTTATAACAATCCAACGGTTATATTTATTTTCATCTTTGTATGGTTATGATTCCTCATATTTAAAGTGAAATAATTAAATATGAGAAATCATAACCGTACAAAGGTGAAAATAAATATAAAATATTAAATTTGAGAAATCATGACTATACAAAGATGAAAATAAATGTAAACGTTGGATCAACATAATCGATCCAACTGTGAGATTGATTGATAGTAACTTGGTAGTAACATAACTTGGTTGTTACAATATCTTTTCCCTATTTTTATCCTATCTAATGTTATACAGTACATTATCAAACACCGGATAATATTATTTTATACAATATATTATCTTATTCAAATAAGATGTCAAATATTGGATAATACTAAAATTTAATCAAACTTTATATAACCAGACTTTATACTATTCGGTCTGATTCTATGTTGTACATCTAGGCAAAAAATCCGTACTAGTGTTATTTTTGAAAAGTATCTCCATGTTAAAACATATTTGTAAAGAATAACGAGAGTAGAGCAGTCAAACGTGTAAATTTGACTGACATGATCAGTCCCGCCACATACAAAGACGAGATCAGTAGATTTTTCTTCAGTCCCGCCATATCAGTTGGCGAGACACACATGCATCGTGCCACATCATTTGAGTCCCGCCACTTTGATTGGCTGCTCCACTTTAATTGGCAGAGTCCCGCCACTTTGATTGGCTGCTCCACTTTGATGCACAGAGTCCCGCCACTTTGATTGGCTGCTCCACTTTGATGCAGTGACTCGTCACTTCCCCTTGCAGGTTCCATTGCAATTTGAATATTACCATTCATTTGGAATCCGCTTTTGGAGTCCTCCACGAATTTACAGCCCTCCCTTTCTTATCCAAACTACCTTCTTCTTCTTCTTCTTCATAACCTGTAACCTGGTTCCTCCATTTTCGCAAGTCGGTTGTGGAGCAAAGGTGAGAAACAAATTTTCACTCAACCAAATTTCCTTCTCCAGTTGGTCCGGAGCAAAGTGAGCACGTGAGGGTCGGGTTTTCCTTTTCAGTTTAGTACTCTCTGAACCTTGCTTATATTACCTTGTTATTTTTATATCTGTGTAGTATTATTTTTTAGAGATTATTGTGTTATGTATTTGCATTATTTATAGGTGGATCTAGTTTGTTTGTTTGTGCTGGGACCACATGTTTGGTGTTTTTATTTTTTTGGGGACCACCGTTTGATGTTTGCATGTGGTATTTTTTTTGCATGTGTTTTTTAATTCTGATCATGGTCATTTGCCAGTAGAGTGTCTTCATCTTCCTCCTCCTCTTCATTGTCAGGTTCAACATCTACCATATAGTCGCTTTCATCTCCACTTGCAATAGTTGATTGTGTGGGCTGGGGTACCGATGATGACGTCATTTGTGTCTGACTGTTAAGGTCCAACCCACGTGTCGGTATTGACATGTCGTCTGATGTCTCAATATCGACATATAACTCAACAAATTGAGACGTAGTAGAGGTTTGGGCAAATGTTCCAAGAAAAATATCAATGTCCTCATCATCAATTATTTCAAAACCTGCATATTTCCGATTTCCACATGGGACTCGACCCGTTACTGAAGAAATTACCTGATTTTGTTGCAACTTCAACTTCTGGCGGATCTTCTGAAGTAGATCTTCAATGGACAAGCCTCGGACAATATACATTGCTCTTTTTTCCCCTTCGAATCTCAACCCGCCTACACTGTTAATTTCAGAACCATTAAAATATACAAAAGACCGATATTGTTCCATTGTACTGTGTATTTATGCAAATAATACAAAAGGATCAGATAAAAGTGGAGATTAAAAAAAAGTAAATAAAAAACATTAAATAGCATAACAACAACTCATTCAAAAAAAATTACGACATTACAAGAAGGTGATATATACAACAAAATTTTGACATTATAACTAAGCAACTCATACAAAAATATTACGACAAGCAAAAAACCCATATGTTAAAATCATATACAAAAATAGCAAACACTCTGAACTCCGAACTTCATACAAAAATAGCAAACACCAGAACACTCTATATATAGCCAAGGAAGTATTCCCGTAAGTGTCAGTGGCGAGATTAGTTTTGTAGAGTACGAGACGCTACCCCACGAGTATCGCGTGGGCTCAGAGAAGGACAACGTAAACCGCCATGTAATGTGGCGGAAGTGGGCATAGTCGCGCCACATTACCTGGGGGCAGTGGGTGACGTGGCAGAGTCCCGCCACATTACCTGGCGGGAGTGGGTGACGTGGCAGAGTTCCGCCACATTACCTGGCGGGAGTGGCATAATCTCACCAACTCATATGGCGGGACTGATGACGTCAGTCAACTTTACATGTTTGACTGCTCTACTTTCATTATTCTTTACAAATGTGTTTTAACATGGATATACTTTTGAAAAATAACACTAGTACGGATTTTTTGCCTGTACATCTCATATGCCCCGAGGGAAAATGCTTGTCCAATTTGAAACCAAACCAACAACATTTTGTTTAGGCCTTATTGGTAAGATTTTATCATGTTTGTTACTTGCCACCCGAGAAAATCTTGGATTTTCCAAATGAGACTTCGTCCATATACGGAATAATTAAACTTCAATCCTTTAATCATATTACCTCCAATATAATATTGACATTAATTAAATATAAAATTAAATTATTTATTATTTGTTAAACATAAATAATCAGTCTTGAAGGATGAATTTGAAGTTGTTTACACTTTTTTTTTTCAATTTTTTTTATTAATTTATTTGTAACATTTTATTTTATTTTTTATCTGTCGATAGTTGATTTGCAAAACTCGTTGCATTTAAAGTGATAAATGTTTTAATTCGCATGCAATCAGCTGCAAATGACTTTATTATAAACATGTATATTTTTCTTGTATCTAAAAGAAAATCCAGGAAAGTATGAAAAAAAAATTAAAAAAAATCCACGAAAACATATTTTCTGGGCACGCCAGTATAAAGAGAATCTACTACATTTAAAACAGTACATCAAATTTCACCAACTGTCGGCTGAACTCAAAGTTGCATACCAATTAAATCAAATTCCTTATTTAACAAAAATAAATAAATAAATCAAATTCCTTATACTTACATTACTAAATGTGAACATTCCAATTGCATTCGTAGTACTTTCCTATTATTAAAATATCAAATTTGCTATTCCTTTATGAAGAAATCACAATAAATAACTTGACACAATTTATATTCAGAAGTCATGGAAAAGCATCAGAGCATCATCAAGTTTCATCAATGATGATCCCAGGAGTAACCAGACATTTAGCAGCCGTTTGTATTTCTTCTGTAGTGGCCCTGGCTCCTTAATCTTGTCTTTTGGAACATTTAAAAGCTGGAACAATTATCAATAACATAGGAGTAGTATAAATCAATCGATTGATAATGAAACTCAACGCAGGAGATGTAGTCAATGAATTGGAATATATATGGACCATGGTTACGAGCTGGACAACATGACAACCAACAAATACCAACCATGTCAAACATCCTGTTTCCATGTACTAGAGGAGGTGCAAGAATGAGGAACTCAATCTTCCCACATTTTCTGAGAGCTGATATTATGCTAAAAAGGCATTGGCAACAGCAACTCCAATGGTAGTAAAGAAACTAGGAGGACTACTTACTGAAAAACTTTCCTTTTCTACAACTTGGAAGACTCCCGTAATTTGTATCTCGGATTGGAATATTGGATAACAGGGGGAAAAAAATATCAACGCAAACGTTACAGTTATTTAGATAGAAAATAACTAGGAAGATATTCTTATTAGCTTTAAATCAAAGGACTCTTCAAAAACACCACGGGGGATGGGAACTTTAACTGTTTCCCACTCGGTCTTGCCACACCGAGGTTTGCAGAGCAACCAACACATACTTCAGATATTATGAGGTAAACTTATAAACATATTAACTTCTACTTAACTGAGGTCAATTTATAAACAAATTTAAAGAGTTACTAACCTCTTCATCCTTTTCCTGCTCAAAAGCCATTCTCAGGCTCAAATTTAAGGCAGCATGGTACATCTCGGCCAGAACATATTCCCAAAGCAGAGGCTTATTAACTTTCCACATCAAAATCTTTGATTGCTTGGTTCCCGTCAAGAGTAATTTCTGCAATGAAGATTAAGTTGTCGAAAGATTAAATATTAAGTCACAAATATTAACTTTTCTAAAGTTCTTGTACATATTCAAAAAGGAGATTGGTCACCTCCATATGCAAGTAGTTATCCTTCCATAACTTGAATAGTAACTTTGGAGCTTCCTTTTTCTCGACAAGAGTAGACTCAGCTATCTACAAAGAAAAAGAAACATTAAAAAGGTCACAATAGTAACATAGTATTTGAATCATCGGGATTTCTTTGATTTCAGCTTGAAAAAAAATGGAGGAATATGCAATCACTGACATATAATACCAATTTAGCAATCTCTTTGATAGGTTTTTTGGCGCATGTGAAGCATCATAGAGGAATGTCAATGTGGATGAAGTTAATAGACATCCTAATCTAACAGCTTTGGCATCTGAGATTATTGGTCACTTAAATAAGTTTTTTTTTTTTGAAAAAAATAAATCATTTGTAGCTCAATGTTGAGGTCGGAGTTTATTTCTTCACCAGGCTACCTTTCTCCCTACCCTATCCAAGTGTTTGAACTTCCAGTGTAATAACAATAATAATAATAATAATGATAATAATAATAAATATTTGACTAGGAAAACAGAGAAATAACAATATAATTATACCATAAGCTGGAATTTATCATAATACAGAATTTATGCTTCACCAGAACTGACAACCTGTTTGAAAACTCAATTTATTGCATAAAATGAAATAGTTCTACTGTAAAAATGATTTATATGGTGGTTGTTAATACCCAACCAAAAATAGATTTGATTGGAAAACAGCCGAATATCAAAGGTCACTGAATGCTTTCAGCAGTAACTCACTCCTTATATCTCTCATATTAATAGGACAAACATGGGATTGGTCTCTTCGGTGTCTCCAAAACACAAAAGTAACGTAACTATTACAGATTTATAATTAATATGAGTAGTTATTTTCTAAAATTATTTATTCTTAATTTTTTAAATAAAATTCAGATTAAAAAAAAAAAATTATACATGATTAAAAAAGTTTTTAATGTATTTCAGTACGCTAGCAAGAATTATTTTATGATAATAGATTCCTTTTATACAGCCTCATTTATTTTATTAAATGCCAATAGTACCATTTAATAAACATGCAGGACTTGAATTTTTATTTTATATTTTTGGCAATAGAAATAAAAATATTTTTATACATTACACATTCATTGCTTAAAAACTTCAACAATAAAAACTCATTACTAAAATTTCATTGCCTAATTTTCACTTTTATCAAACATACCCTAAATGTTGTTACTCTTAACACTTCATCTTCAAAATCCATGTGGGTCACTGCAGCTAATAATAACCCTAAAGCATCAAGTTAATTGGACTAGAATCTCAAACTGCCTACATCCATGAAAGAAGATCAATAGAATCACCTTATCTGTCTCACAAAAACAATTATCCTTTGACAGTAGCCTGAACATTCTGTAGGCATCCCTTCCATACCTTTTCAATACAATTGACTCAACCTGCAACATAGTACCCAAAACGAGACAGTTCTACATGAGCAAAACATGGATATTTATATATATATGTATATATGTAATTTTTAAAGGACAAAAAGATATTCAAACCTCTTCATTTCGAGCTAATTCAATAATGTACTTCAAATCTGGAAAGGAAAAGAAAAAATTTCTAAATTACAAACTATTAAAGGAATCAAAAATCAGAACTAGGATAGAGTTCTTTCACTAAACAAATAACAACACAAGGTTTACGATTTATATTACAAAAAATAGCCTAACATTAGGAAAAGAGATATTATTGTTACCAATACTAAATGAATCATCTGCAAACATCCTTGGTGGACAGTGCAACTGGCTAAGAGAAGCTTTAACACGATCTAAGGTCATAGCACGACCATTTTCAGTCTTCATAACCTCTGTGAATATTGTATCCAGTGATAAGGGAACTGCAGCACACAGGATAATTTAGTGTGAGCCAATAGTAGGGGTATGCAAAAAATTCAAATGAACCAAACCGAACTGTGAACCGATCATAACCGCACCGAAAGAATCACTATTTTTGAACCGGTTTAAAAACCAAACCATTTTTTTCAAAACTGATTTGGTTCAAGAACCGAACCACTTTACCGATTTATTTCAGTTTGGGCTAAAAACCGAACCACAAATCACACCACATTTTTTTGAACCAAACCGCAAACCACATTTTTTTGAACCGATTCAAGAACCAGACACTTTTTAAAACTAGTTCGGTTTTCCCGAACCGAACCACTTTCCCTATTCAGTTCGGTTCCATGCAAAAAACCGAATTGAACCATGCACACCTTTAGCCAAGAGGAGGTCTTTCTTTTTTCTTTTTGATGAAAGAAGAAATTGATCAAGACATAAAAAAATTAGAAAGAGAAGGAACGATAAGGACTCCTCCATAACAAAAGAACAAAACAGAAAACAAACTAGAAAAAAGAGAAAAACAATGGAGCAAAGATGCACAATTCCTCACCCAATCTGTTAGAGAAACCCCATGAAAAAGGCCATGTGCATTTATACCAAATAGAAACCAATCGCCTAATCTCCTCCCAAATCAACTGCTGGGCCAAGTAAATAGTATGCTCTAAGTGACACCTTATACATGGTATAAACGAACTAATCAAACTTCAATTCAAGGTGTACAATTACATCATCTGGCCACCATAATAGTATGATTTCTCAAACTTAAAGCCAATGACAAACTCAAAAATGACTGACCACTCATCTGCTCTTTCTTTTGGTTTATTGAATTCCAGAACAGGCAAAAGCTTGACAATTGAGAGCAATCAAAGCATGGCATCGCACAAGCATTCATCAAATCTTCACAAATTATAACAAATTAAATAGTTATTACTATCTAAACATTTAACTACCAAGAGACATGAATACTAACATCATAGATTTCCAAAATTCATAAAGCAAGGAATCTGGTTCACCTGAATTCTCTATTTTTACTTTTTTCTCTACAGTTCTTGTTGCCTGGAGTATTGCACTTAAGACAGTAGCAGCTCCATCATCCAGTTGTGTTCTTACATTCTCCATCAATGCCTAAAATATGCATAGAACATTTCAAGTATATTCTTCCAATAAAAATATCCAGAATGCTAACAGAACACGGAGAAAAAGTATCATCTCACTCGTATAAACACAATAACTATGTATGACAAATAAATGTGAGATCCATGAAAATATCACAAATCACAATGTTTTACTAATATGATTAAAAAGAAAACCAAGAGCATAAACAATAGTACAATCCCTGTTGCCACATTTAACACACGAGAAAATACAGTAGCATTAATAAGGAAAATTATTGTAAATATTAGGTTTATTTATTTGTTGTAAATATTAGAAATTAGTTTTTTATAAATTTATTTGTAATTATTTAGAATCCTCTAGAAGGATCTAGATTTCTCTAGGTTTTGTTTTTATTCTTTTTGAGCTTGGCCCATTAGGTTTTTCTGTACTCTATATATAGAGTACTCTTGTACAGTTTCATTTACAATTTCAATAATACATTTCATTACCCTTTTTCAAGTTGGTATCAGAGCTCTCGATCCTGAGGGCTCTTCTTCCGCAACTACCGTCTTTAGAGCGGAATCCTATTTGTTAGCCTCTCGCCGCCACTAGCCGCCACCGGAAAATTTTTTCGGGGACCTTTTGGACCAAGAGGACCACTGTTTGACTCCATTTTTCCAGATCTATCAATCTACGGACGTTTCAAGCAGTGGGTCTTTGATCTCGTCATAAAAATCGGATCTTTTTGGCCACACGAGCCTCCTTTGATCAGATCTAAGTTTTTGGTTGTTGTTTGGGACGTTCAGAGACCTCTACTTGTCATAAAAAGTTTTCTGATCTTCTCCTCATCCTCTTTCTGGATCTGTGCTCACCTCTTTGATCGAAGGTCATTTGATATTCTGTTTGGTTGATTTTATCGCTGGTTGTTAACTTTTTTTTTATTGAAGAATGGCCGAGCATGATAGTTCTTTGATCTTGATCTTATCTGGTAAGAGCACACGTTCTACATATCTTCTTGCTTCGTGCACTGATTTTAAAACCTCATGGATTTTGGATTCTGGTGCAACTGATCATATGGCTTGTTGTACTGAGTTGTTTTGTTCTTATCATCCTATTGTTGGTAGTCATACTATATCCGTAGCTGATGGATCCCGAAATCAATTATTGGTTCTGGTAACATTCAGATTCAACCTTCCTTATTTCTTAAAAATGTTCTTTATGTTCCTCAGCTTTCTACCAATCTTATCTCCACTCAAAAACTTACAACTGATTTGAATTGTTCTATCACATTTTTTCCTTCTCATTGTGTTATTCAGGATCTTACTATGAAGAAGACAATTGGAGTTGCTAATGAACAGGATGGGTTGTATCATCTCCTTCCAGACCATGTTGGCAAAAATCAGTTATTAATGACACGTCATCCTTCTACTGCAGAGTCTATGATTTGGCTCCATCACAAGCGTCTGGGGCATCCACCATTTAGTATTTTGAAGTCTATGTTCCCTTCTCTGTTTCTCAATAAGTCGGTTGAGACCTTTCATTGTAATGTTTGTGAATTTGCAAAACACCATCGAGTGTCATTTCCTTCTAGCACTATT
>JAVKPL010005507.1:0-10632 GCA_032173675.1 Gastrolobium villosum
TAGTGATAGAATGCGTACCTTAGCAATTTATAGATAAACGCAGTATTTAATTTTCTTAAACAAAATAGAAAATAATTAATTTTCAAATACCAGAAAACAGTTTAAGTGCTACAGCAATTATAATAGAACCAGTAAGGTGCTACAGCACTCTAAAACAAGAATCAATGTAACTGTCAGTCTCTAAACAAAATATTCAAAAATTAAAATAGAGAGACAATGGACACACGATATATCCTGGTTCACACCCACTAATCCTAAGTAGGGTGCTACATCCAGACTGAAGTAGCTGCAGATATTTTATTTATCACAAGTGTACCTGTTTTACAAACACGCGTCACACAAGCAATCAAACAAAATATCAAAAACCTTCCTAGTGCCTACACTGCTCCAAGCTCTGAGAATACTCTCAAACCGAACCTACGGAGTTCACCAACTCCTCTCACACAAGACCTCCACTTTCCCTAGTGGATTCTTGAGGCTCCAGGCCTTGAGACACGCTCTCAAGCCAAGCACAAGGTTGTCAACCCACACGGTTGCACCCACATACCTAGGACAGATTTACAGCACACAACTACTCCACTTTAACAACCAATACATAATTTTTCAGATTTATAACAGAAAATTTATCAAACTATTACAATGTCCTATCACACTTGATATATCAAATAAGACACAACAACAAGCTTCAAAAATGATATGATGTATGCAGAAAATTTAGAGCACAATTATATGTAAATTTTCAGCAATAAGGAACTTGTATTTATTGATATCAAGTATCTAAATGATGGATACTAAAAATTCTGATTTATAAAGAAATTATCACACTATATCCAGAAAAATCAGAATTGTAAATTTTCTCAAAATTTCACAAAAAAATCAGAATTAATCTTCTAATACAGAACCACAAGAAAATCTGAATTAAACATAATATGCCTCAATGAAACCAAAAATTCAGATTTAACATGCTTAGCTAAAATTCTTCAAGATTTCAGAATATAGGGTTCAAATAGAAATATTAACCAAGAATATGAGTAGATTAGAGTTTACCACAATGAAGCCCCAAATATTTCTGTAATCTGCTCCCTCAAGAAACCCCAAATCAGCCACAAGAACGCAAACCTTACTCTTGGGTTTTCAAGATCTTTACCTTACTCACTCTCAGTAATCTAAAAATATTATGCGCTTTACTCTTTGCAAACTTTCTTCACAGTGACAATAGAAGTATTTTTGTGAACCGGTAGCTATAGTCCTTTCTCTTCGCGTATGCAGTAACAGAACAAAGAAAGAAAGATTTTCCAAATCAGTTTCCAGAAGATTATTATGAGAGACGGTGGTTTTCGTATATATGAGAGAAAGAGAGAGAATTTTTTTGTTCAGATCTATTTCTTTAAAAGTAATGCACCTTTTTATATTATTTTCAAATCAACAACAAACAAAAACTGACCCACGTAACTTTGACCTTTACTAGATGGAACTTTTCTTTTGAAACTTGAAAGACTATTTTTTACTTTCCTTTTTTTTATTAATATTATATTATATTTCAGAAAACTGAATTTGAAAAGCTAATCCACATGAATGCAAATTGCTTTACCTTACTGATTTGCTTTTCTTATTATTATTTTTAAAAGGTAACGTCTTTTTTTTTTTTTTTAGTTATGCATATTTAATATGAAATGCAATGATATGCATTGGATCTTGGAATCATGTTTAGTGATATATCTAATGTGTTACAAAAAAAAATCTAAAAATAATCTAACCCGAAACTTTAGCATCTTCAAATGAGTTCTTCATGCTTTGACATCATCAAAACTTTTTAGGCATAACCTTGTAGACTATAGGAGGTCCTTCAAATAATTGTTGGTAAATGCCTTATAATTATTAAACATGGTTAGTTGATGATATTTGATAAATAAATTATATGTGGTTATTTGATACTTGAATTATTATTATTTTTTTATTTCTTTTACAATATACTATATCATGTGGTTACCATATATAACTTTTTTTATCTCTACAAAAATTATTTATATTTGCAATCCTGCATAACAATTTTATGTATAAAATATAAGTTTTCGTAGAATGAGGATATTCTAACTACCAAAAATTCTCACTACTAACTTACTACCCATCACATCACCATTGGATCAAAGTGAGAGAAAATTAAAAAGTTTTTGAAGAGAGAGAGAAAATATTAATCTAATGTGATTAGATAGGTAATAAATTGGTAGTAAAAAATTTTAGTATCATATATCAATCCAGATTATACGGTTTAACCAATAACTAATGACCCAGTATACCGACTTCACCAATTACCGAGTTGGGGACTCGGGTCATATAATATTGGTTGCTACTAATATTGAAGTACCTAGTTGATGATTCTAGATGAATAATTCATGACAATTTTTATAAAATATAAATGCGCGGACAATAAATTATTGGTACGTAAAAGCCACTAACCTTAATATATATTTTTTGGTAAGCAACCTTAATATATATTTATTTTTTTTTGGTAAAAGAACCTTAATATTTTTTATTAGCAACTAACAATTACATGCTTTTGCCGCTTAAAAACATACAAATCCATATATGAATGGAACTTGACAGGCAAAGTGCTGATAGAGTCTTAAATTTTCCTTTCCTTTTTTGTTCTGGGGTGCATGAAGTCTTAAATTTTCAACGTTGTTAAAGTCATGATTCAAAGTTATTGATCACCCGTTGAAATAGACTAAGTGGACAAAGCAAAATAATTTTTTTAAGGTAGAGGAGGCAGCTGCTCCTCAAATTTTTTTTTTTAATACAAACGAATATATTTCCCCTCTAAAATGCTCAAGTCTCCGCATACATAAGCAAAGATATACTATTTTCGTAATACAAAAAAAAAAAGATATATTATTTTCAATTTTTCATAGACGAACAGAAGTGCATAAAAATCTCACTAGCATCTTTTTTTAATGTATTAGCACTTTTTAAAATCTCATTAGAATTTTTAAATGTATTCATAAAAAAAAATGTATTCATCCTACCTTGTCTCCTAACGGTTACTTTTTCATTTTTGTGTCTATATTTTATTTCATCTTTTGTCTCTTGCAAAATTTCGGTACAAGCAGCCGGTGAATTCTAAACTATTTTTTTTTTTTTTGGTAAAAGGAATTCTAAACTATTTAATATGATATCAACTCGACTGTAACTATATATAAGGCGACAATAATGTTAAATAACTTATATGATTTAGATTTTTTTTAATGTGAAATACTTAAAATTAAAGAAATAATTACAAAGATTACAACTTCTGTTATAAATGTGGCGGGTGAATTGAGTATGATAATTTTTTTATTTTTTTACAAAAGTCCCTTTATTGATTTTAAATTATAATTTCATGCAAAGTTTAATGTATGAAAATGATATTAATATATTCAAAGAACTCATAAAATATGATTTATCGCAATAACAAAATATAATTTTTTTTAAATAAGCCAAATCACATGCCGATAATTATATTTATAACAGGTAACATGCTTGATCAGATTGACATATTTAATCACACGCTTAGTCTTTAATTAAGATCAAAACTCGACTTGGTCCCTTAACATCCCTGACCACCTAAACAACAAATGGCTCCACCGCTGCGTTATGCTGCTGTCTACTTGGACTGAGAATAGATAGCAAGTTGAGAAAACAGAGCAAGCATGTCTTGCACTTGGACTCAAGAGAATACTTTGAAGTGGAAGCACAAAAATTAAAGATTGGGCCTGTTGCATAATCCACGCTTCAAGCCAAGATGGCTCTTACGTGAGGGGGCGTGTTGAGATATATAGTCTCTAGTTGAAGAGCAACTAATGTGGAGTTTATAAGGCCTTTAGCACTCTCACCTTTTGAGCTAGCTTTTGGGGTGATGTATCCCAAGATTCTTTACATACTTCAATTTTAAGAAAGTGAGAGATATAATTACATGACCTCAACAAAAGCAGTCAGAGGTTTTTGGCTATGACTCCTTCCTAAGAAAATTTCAATATTTTGTTTGTATATGTGAGAAATTCTGGTATAATAATTTTGGAGTTGACTAGCTGCGTTTAGTGTTTACTAAGTTAATATCATATCATTATATAAAATCTTTTCTTTGTACATTAAGAAAAATGCTTAACGCAATAATTATGATTTTTTTTGTCAAGCTTTTACTGAATTTGAATCACGTGATGTTGTGAGTCATATGCACTGACTAGCAGATTTTCATGCGGCGTGCCCTGCGATTGCCGATTGGCTTGTCATCAAGAAGTGCATAACTCACATCCACTAAAAATAATAAAAAGAAATCTGAATGTGGAATTATAATGAGAAAAGAATTATTTGAAATACTGTCAAATTGTATTCAAACTTATACATAAACCGATAAAATACTTAAGAAAATATTTTAAACAAATGTTATATTTTAAAATATGCCATTATCTGTTTATCAAAAAAAAAAAATTTATGCCATTATCTTAATTTTGTTACTATATATATTTACTTATGTAATTATCGTTACTCCTCAATAATTTTTGTGTAGATAAATGTATAAAAAATTGGTGAAGCCCTGCTTATAGCTTTATCTTTCAGTGTTAACAGATTCTGTTAGTCATTTCAAGAGTGAATTTGAATCTCTTTGATCAATAATATTTTATGTAAATAAATATGGGGAAGGTTATAATTACAACCTATTTTTTTTAGAACCTCTTACAATCATATCTTATCATCGTTGATTTCCTTCGATCAACAATTATCATTTATTGTGAATAAATAATTAATTAATATGTTTAATTTGCTAAAATGATAACCGTTGATTGGCGGAAATCAACGGTGATAAGATATGGTTGTAAGATATTGTAAAAAAAAATTGTAACTATAACCTCCATATATATATATATATATATATATATATATATATATATATATATGGCAGGTTATATTTACAAACTTTTTTATTTACAAACTCTTACAAACTACACTATATTCTCCCGGGACAATACAAACTTTTGCAAACTACACTATGTTCTCCCGGGAGAATATAGTGTATTTGTAAAAAAATTCTAAAAAATTTGTAAACAGATACTGTCTGTAACAGCCCGTTACGTACCGGTATTGTTAACATTGATTATGATATTAAGCGCAGTTACAATCACAGTAATTGGGTTAATTAAATTACGGGCAAACTTTTTCTTTTATTTATATTCCTTTTCATAACAATAACTTTCTTCCGTAATCAATTAATACAATACTATAATTGTAAATGCAATACGCGGAAGCATTCAGCTTAACAACACCACTAATCATCGTTTTTATTCAACTCATTAAAACTCATCAAATTACTCCCATATCTTACCATGTTCTACCCCTTTACATTAGTTACGCGTGGTTTCAAACCACGTACCATGTGGAGTTCTACCCATCGAGTTAAACCCCTTTCTTTTAGTCTAGAAAAACTTAAATTTTCAAATTTTACACTGTGGTAATCGATTACCAGTGGGTGGTAATCGATTACCACCTGTCAAAAATGAGGCAGTAGCTAATTTTTCACCTCCTCTGTTCTGGTAATCGATTACCAACCTTGGGTAATCGATTACCTCACATGGTAATCGATTACCAAGCCTCAGTAATCGATTACCAGTGAAGACAGTAGCCAAATTTCGTCCCTTGTTGCATGGTAATCGATTACCATGCTTGGGTAATCGATTACTATGCAGTAAAAGTGACAGATTACAGCATTTAAAGCCCAAAAAGGGTTGTGTAATCCATCCCAAACACCTTAATACTCCACACAACACTTAAACATACTCTAATGTAGGCACTAGGCCCCTCAAACATGCATTTCCATTCATTAAAGCATCATTTACAAGTCTTGAATCCAATGGCCATTTTCCAACAATTATGGACCATTTTACAACATCTTTGCCAAGGCTTCAATTACAATGAATGTGGCAATGGACAAGTCCCATGCTCACTCAAATATACAATAGATTCTAAAGTTATACATATACATCATATTGAAGAATTTACATGTAGTCATGAACATACAAGGGCATGGCATTTTCAACATGCACAAGTTCATGATCTAAGTTCTAAGCATAAAACATATGCAAAGTATGTCCCAATCCAATGCTCATCACATGGTGCCTCCCATATGCACCTCATGCTCCACTCTTCCAGGCTCAACCTAACCTGAAATGATGCCCCACAACACGGGGTGAGATATATAAATATATCTCAGTAAACCAAGGGCCCTGGAGGTTTCTCCACCCCATGGCTCACTCAATGTGCAAATACAACATCATATAATATGCATGTAATACAATATCACCCATCAACTGGAGACAACCCGAGAACATCCACTCATGGATTCATGTTCAAGGACTCCATCATATAACTCCCGAGACAGTCCTGGCGCCTCTCCCATGGTTGAGAAGACTCCATGGCAATACCCAACCGGAACTCCTCATGAGCCCTATCCGGCGGACGTCCCCGTTTGGATCATCCTGGCGCCGCTCCCAGAGTCGACTCCACGGCAAAACCCGACTGGCATTCTCACAAGGACGAACCCAGCGGATGTCCAAACTCCAACACACGTCAACTGGCCAGTGACCAAACAATTTTCACAACATCAAGCAATATGCATACAAGCACACAATCACACAATGTCATAACCACATAATCCAACCACAACCATCCACTAGGTGTGGTGGAGCACACAAGGGCTAAACCCCAGTTCCAATGGTTACCTCAATACCGAGCCCATGCTCCAAACGTAAGCTCCAAGCTTACCCGCTTCCAAAGCGTCCACAAGAGGCAACCTAGATAATCCACAACATGATTATCAATCCATTTCCAAATCAAACATTAAATCTCAAATAATTATTCATTTTACTTCAATCTCTTTTATAGATCAAATTACCAATTATATCATGAATCACACATTATTTATTCTCATTCCACTATATCACACTATACCATCATCCCTTTAAACATCATATTTATATCATTTTCCATCAAATTCACAACCTTTACATCATTTTTCCTCCAAACCACTCTATGGTTCGAATTCCTCAAGGTTGATTCTACAAGGTTTTCAATTCCATTTTAACACACACACTAATCATCTCATCATATTATCAACCTATACCAATGGTCCACCATTCAATTATTCAATTACACCACATGCCAATTTCACAAAATTATGAAACTCAACCCAAAATTTCCTAAGTTAAAAACCTAACTTTTTCACCAAAATTTATCATAGCATTTCTAGCTTTCATGCATCATTCTAAGGCATTTTCATCTAATAGCATTTTTCCATTTGAGCTCTCTATCATCACACATCTAAAATCAAAGGTTTGGACACAAATTCATAGATCTATGAAATCAACCATCAAAAGACCACAAATATACTTACAATGTGTTGTATGATCACCACCAAGGCTTCACTAAACCATTTGAAGATCAAAACTCCAAGAAATCTCCAAAAACTCTAATGGGTCGAATCTGTCCTTGCCCAAAACGCAGCAATGGGGATGGTTTCATGGCTTGTAAGTGTTACCAGTGGATTTAGAAGGTTGTTTACAATAGATTTCAACACCAAAATCAAAGGATTTGGTGAAGAAATGAAGAATTGGTGAAGAGGAAGAGAAATGGCCATGTTCTTTGTAAATGGGAGGGGTTCACGGGTGAGGAAGAAGAAGAGGAGGAGAGAGGGCGTGAGGGTGAGGGGAAAAGTGAGGGAACTTAAGTGGGTTTTGATCCCACGGGTCCCACACGCGATCTAACTTTAGTCCCGATAAAAATTATGATCACAAATTCTTAATCTACACATTTTTCCAGTCCATGACATATTTTTCTTTCCTCAAAATATTGATAAAAATTTCACACTTATCGGTACACTCATACCGCAGTATCTTTCACTTAAAAAAATCACTATTCATCACTTTTTCACAATTTTGCCTACTCACTCAATTTTCCGTCCTGATTCCATTTCCAACATTATTTTTGTCATATTAAATCTCTAACTCCATTTTTCATGCCTCGGTTCACGTCTTTGGTAAATTACCATTTTGCCCTTTTTGCCCATTTTGGCCCTAATTCTCGGATTTTCACTAATCCTTCCCTCTTAACCCCATATTTTATCACATAATTTCACATTTACTTTTCCGAGGTGTTATATTCACCCCACCTTTTAGGAATTTCGTCCGCAAAATCAACTATGCACATATGCTAACTCGGGATACAGCCAGAGAATCTCAGTCCCCCGTACCCAAGAAGCTCCATCAGTGCGCGGACACCAAAACAATTGTTTACATTTTTATCTTTTGGCTCTTCAGCCACATTTCACAATAGTCTTGCCTTTCAAAGGCCCAATGGGAGACCTCAAGTCCTTCCCAATTTCAATCTCAACCGGTGACACCACATGTGAACAACCGGAGCGCACCACACAGTTGTGCTCTTTTTCTGCTTTACCAAGCCAATTGCTTGTAATTTCTTTTCAGTTTCATCTCAATTTCTTTTCACAAGTCTGGCTACCTAACACATATAGCCCATAATTTCTCTTGGCAGGTTTTCCTACCTAATTAACACATCAACAACTATACTCATAGGGTCATCCCCATTCTGTTCAATCTATGCCACACCGGCAACTGTCACTTACTGACACATTACAGTCACAATTATCTTTCTTTGCTTTTTGATTTCTACTAATTATTAACTCTCATCATCAATCTTTCCACATTTCTTATTCCACATTAAACATTGCTATAGAATCTCACAGCCTCTCAGTGCAATTCACCGAGTAATCATCTAGTTCACACTTACTCTACTTTTATTTTCTGATGGATAAATCCCCATCTTGGCGCTTAGCCACAATTCGTATATACACATTTATCTTTTCTCATGTTTTCAACCTACGACGTACTATTTCACCTCAACACTTATCTTTAACAAGCACCCTCTTTGTGCTCAACAGTCAATTTATCCTTACAAGTCCACCAACTTCATCAAAACACAATGGCGAATCTCTCTCTCAAGACCTTTATCTAGTCCCCAATGGACCACACATTACAATTCATACCTCTCATCAGTCATTTCAACGCTTTCAATCACGAATTCAGTCATGAATTTTACACACTAAATCATAATTACCTTTTCAATTAATCATCTCCAAACTTGACACACAGTTCACCACTGATTTCTCCCATTTAAGGCAACATGCCTAGGGTTTCCACTAATAATTTTCTTTAATTACCATTCCGTACTCATGTTATCAATTCCACATGCGTTTCATTCTACACACCTCACCTTCATTACCATTTCATTCAGTACACCTCACCTTCATTATCATTTCATTCAATACACCTCACCTTCATTATCATTGCATTCCACTAGTACGCCTCATTCCGAGGTTACATATCATCTCTTTCTCATATCTGTCCCATCACATAGGGATTTTCAAAGCCTATTTATCATACCACAAGGAACTAAATCCATCACTATCATTACTTTCATCACTTCATATCAATTGTTACACAAGTCTCTTAGACTATTCAAGTACTATTAGCACACTCAATCATATCTCTTGATACCTAGTCAATAACAACATCCACATTGTGTATTTTCAACACATCTCTCACAATAATTTTTGCATCTATACTGCTCCATCAGTAACTCTACCACCAGGGTAGGGATATCAACCTTTCATTTTACCAAATACATTTCTATTTAACAACTAGCATCACACCTTCTTACTTGAATAACTCACAATTAATCCCTTATTAACATCCTTGGCCATTCAGGCCACCAACTTAACTTAACATCTCACCATCACAAGCCTTTACATAAAACTTTGACTCAATCCATCATCACTAATCAATTTTCATTCCCTTCACATAGGGTGATAATCCAATAATTCATTTCACAATTCTGAGAAACCGTAATTCCATACTACCACACTTGGTATACCCTCATGCACATCTCCGAGTGCTCAATTTCATAATCCAAATTGCCATCTAATGGCACTGCACACTTTTCATCATATTTGGCATATTACTGTTCACTTCTATTTTCCAAAATTTCACCTCTTGCGTTCCTCACAAGATACAATCCTCTAATGCAATGGGTAAGAACATCCTTAGGTTTAACCCCTCGAGCTCTTGCTGTCCTAAGGGCCCCAGGTGCAATGCCCCACCAATCAGAGAATCTGTCCTTATAATTCACGCAAGAAGAGGTAACATGCCCATGGCTGTACTAACAGTCTCACTAACTCAAGATTCTACCTCACACTACATTACTTATACAAGATAATAATGATCTCCAGGAACATAATCCATACGGAGATAGCCACACAAACAAATACATTCACATCAACTCCGTATATAACGGCAACAGATTCTTATATAGATACATAATGGTATACTAATTATATCTCGCTTTTGCACTATGCACTAGAACCTTCTAATATAGCTCTTTTCTTGACATTATACTCATTTAACTTGACTAGTCATTAGTCTTAGTCCATAGGATAATCCTCCTCACATGATCTCCTATCTTTTATTTGATATATACTTTCATTCTAGCAATACGCAACTGAAGTTGAAAGGCAAGCATGCATAAACATAACCA
>JAVKPL010005508.1:0-10000 GCA_032173675.1 Gastrolobium villosum
GAATCAAGGATGAGTCTCTACATCTATCTTCTATCTGTTAATTTAGGATTCAAAAGGCTTCAGGAAGACAATGAGATCTCAGACTTTCCTGAAAGCTTAGTAAGGGAGTCCTAAGTCAAATAGCCTTATTCAATTCAATGATTTTTGAGTGAATACCCGAAAGAAAGAATGGACAACCCACGGGGTCACTCTTTCCTTAAAGACTCATGTTATCGTTCACGCTTCCCGGCCAGGGATTCCATACCTAAAAGGCAGCTACATGTCTACTATTTATTCATACTTTAGAAATGAAGGACTCTCTCTATCCTGAGTTACTCAACCAGACCCGGACCTTACTCATACTTACTTCCCGGTACTCAAATCCGCTATTTCTCAACCGGACTCGAAGGTTGTGGATAGAAAGGGGTCTAACCATTTCAAAGTGCTAGTACTCGAGGAATGGCAGAAGATTGCAAAGACTCGATAACAGAAAGGGCATTGGCATCGGGGCTAGAAAGCAAGCAAGTAGGTAGGAACGCAAGCAAGAAAGGAAAGCTAGAGAGAGATAGCCCTTTTCTAAAGTATATATAACCATTCTAAAGGCTTATACTCAAACGGACTCTAAAACCATAAGGCATGGGGTTCGCTTGAAAGTGAAATTCATGAGCTTGTTAACGCTGGGCACGCACCTCTTGCTAGCTGTTCTACCGCCATCAAAGATGGCCTGTAGCTTGATTTCGAACAGAGAAATTGCTTCTTTCTATTAAAGGATAGACGAGCACACGTACGCGAAAGAAAGCCAAGGAAAGAGCGGCAAAAGCTTTTTCTCTTTTATTTAAAGAAGTAGATGCCATGAGGATGCCCAATGGAGAATAAGATGTCAGCTGGGGGATTCAAGCTCTATACCTTACCTCTCCCAAAGGGCAAAAGGCCTATAATCAACGCAAAGGGGAGCTCTAAGGATAGGATACAGGCAGGGATAGAAAGATAAGAAAGAAAGGCAAAGGCCAAGGTTCATTAGCTCCATAGTTGCTAACAGGTAGGGGCTGTTACTGGTCCGCAGATGAACTGCCTTGGGGAACTCAAAGGCAAGGGCATAGAGGTACTATAGCTCCATAACTACAAAGCTCCATAGCAGCCAAGTGGTAGGTTTTTATTCGGATTTAGGGTCTAGCCATATCCTGAGATCTTGGCATTAGCATCATGATCCCAGGGGTGAATGCTTCGGTTGGCATTGGTTCTAGGGGCGCGTTCGGCCGGTTGTGAGATTTCTCAGTTGTGGATAGAAAGGGGTCTAACCATTTCAAAGTGCTAGGGGTCTGGGATGGTAGGACATAAATTTGAGTACAGTACTCCGCTGGTTGGGCCATACTCCATAGGGGTATTCTCTCCTACTATCAAACCATATCGAAAAAGGAAGTCTTTCTAGCACTGATATGGCTCATGCTCCATAGCCTACTTAATTCACCATGCTCTCGTTCGTGCCCCATGTCTTCCATAAGTCAATGGCTCATAAGACAAGCAAGAATTCAAGCATCATTTCCAAGCGTAAACGTGTAAAATAATAAGGGACGGTCGGGATCGGTCTTTGTGCCTATGGGAATAAATAACCTGGCCTTCGGGCAATTCATGTCTTTCTTTGATTTAGTACTACTTTTTTTTATAAAAGGAAGAGATTTTCTTTCCCTGCAGTGCTATAGTGCGCTTGGACTCTATCTCCGCTGTCTGGCTTTCATGAAGAAAGATTGAAAGTGTCCTCATGTCAAAGATGTTCGTGTACTTTAGAAATAGGACTGCTTTTTCTAGGACTGTTAGCGCTGGTCTCTAGCCACCTAGAACTATCAGAGACTCGATCCACCTCAGGAACATTCAAAAGACTAAACTGGAACTCACTGATTGTCTCATGCCACCTCGGAAGATAAGACATATTCTCAGACAGAAAAGAAAGGACTTACCACTTGGCCACACTCAGAAGCCGGAGTCTGAGCTAGTAGCTAGCCCCAGGTATAGAACTGGAGTTCTCTATCAGGGAATTCCAGGAGTGAAATAGTATGGTTTGATAGAACCAGGTAGTAGTTGGTCGGAAAGGAAGAGAGAGAGAGACATCTCTCGTTATTGCTGCCTTTCTTACTACTTTGACACAGTCGTCTACGTAAAGGTCTGCACTCAGGAGAGATGCAGTCCCCCATGTATGACATCTTTGAGCCTTCACTGATGAATGTGAAGATGAAAGCACAAGAGACTAGCACCCTTTCTCAACCTAAGAAGCTTGCATCTAGGATTCAGACTAGCCCACAATCTCAAAGCAATTCCTCCTATCAGAGTCAACCCATGTCACAAAGCAATCCCTTTCATAAAAGAGAGACCATCAAGAGTTCAGCACTACCAGACTACGGCCTCCACTCAGACAGGTCTAGAGGCGAATTCGCAGTTTCAGCAGCAATCAGTCCAGCAGACTCAGCCAGCTTCAACCGCAACAACTTCAAAAAGCCTCAGGCGCAAGAGCAGGTTCAACCAGTGCCGCTACAGCATTCTCAGGTGAGACCAGAAAAAGATCCCTTTCCGCTAGTCTCAGCAATACCTACAGCCTCTACCTCAACTTCAGGGGTCAGTCAATACCTGGCAAGCCCCTGCTCAACCTTACCAAGATCTTCATTCTATCCAAATCATCCCGCCTTTTGCCCTTCAGCCTACGCAATTCACTCCTCAAGACAAGAAAGCAACCTATCAACAACCAGTAGCTCAACCATCTCCGGTAGCTAATCCTACCCAGACCGTAGCACCTCAGACCACTCAACCTCAGGGCCCAGATAACTGCGTCCGACTTGAAGAGGATGATTAGGGACCTCATTCAATAGCGCCTCTGACCCTCTCTCTCAAAGAGATGTGTCATTGTCTTCATCTTGCCGACCCTAAGGTACTTCTTGTTGAATTAAAAGATTGGATTAGTCTTTCTCTTTCTGTACCCACCCCCGTTTGAGAGTGATTAAATATCAATAGGGAGACCTCCAAATAAGGAAGTTGCTCCTTTGAAAAGCCTTTTTCTTTTCTGATTTTTTGGGCAAGAATCAATCTCGGTTTAAGAGTTCACCCAATTGGGACATCCATTCAGAACCTGAAACCATTACCAACGAAAAAGAAGAAGGATGCAGCGAGCGAGCCTGTTAAGCTGCGATTGAGCTTCACTTAAGTCTTTCCAAAAAAAGGGGTCACTTTCTTGATAAGTTCCCATAAGAAGAATACCTTTATCATCGATAATTTACAACAACTTCAACTGATGCCCACACCAAACGAGATAACTCAGTTGGCTTAGGATTCGTAATGATCTGGAACATCGGTTCCAGTCTTCTTTACCGGCCCAATTCCTTCCTTGGCTGTCATTTGCATATAACTTAATGCTACTGGGGATGCCCTTGGTGGATTCACACTTCTCTTGGTGGAGTAACTTGCTTACAGTACACAGGGCGTCGTTAGTCGTGAATCCTATATAATGATATGGAAAGGGATTGTTAAGTGGAAAAAGACCATTTGATTCCCCTTTCCCATTGGTCGAGTTACTTCATACCTTGACCGGATCACATAGCGTTAGCGGAGTGGTAAACTTCGCAGCAGGACCAACAAGCTTTTGGACATTGAATGTACACTCGAGGAGGACTGAACAGATGTAGAGGATCCTGACAAACTTGGGGAAAGCACACCTTGAAGAGTGGACATCATCTTCCATTCTTTTGCTTACACATAAGAATGGAAGATGATAAAGGGGCATATAGGGTACTAGTTCTTCAATCATATCTGCAGAAAATTCTGCCTTTCTTTTATGGGCACTCAAAAGTAAAGTGACCTTTCTTCTTGCATTGTAGGACCAACACTCTTTTTCAGGTTATTATGCACTCACTTTGTGCTTTTTCTTCTTTTGAAACATATTCTTTTGCGCAGCATTAGTCTTTTCTTTTCTGCTGTTCAAATCTCTTTTCAGCTTCTGCCTAAAGAAAATGGTCAGATCAATCTTAATTAAAGGAGGAGTTTCACGGGAGAGAGTGGTTGTCAAAGACTCAAACGACTTCAGCAGACTTCCCGGTCACTAATCACGATCAATCATTTTGACTCTAACTGCTAAAAATTCTTTGATAATCTTCTCCATCTTGTCTAAGTGCTGAGACACGCTCGTCCCCTCTTGCATCTTGCTTGGAAGGAAAAAACCGTTGCCGAAGAAACTTCATGTTTACCATTGTCACTGACTCATACATTCTCTGTGGAGTCTCCCAGATTTCTCATGCAGACTTCATTAATGTCTCCCACTGAAACTAGTACCTTATCCTTGACCACTATTAGCACAGCTTCGAAGAACCTCTTTTTTTTACTGTCCACAACTATAGATGCTGCTGTTCATTTCTTTTTTTTTGGCTACAACGGGTACGCTCTCTAGAAGATTTGCTCGGGGCTGTTCACTTTCACTTGGTCGCCTGGTATCTTTGAAACCTCTTTGCTTGCGGAGGCAGGAGTGCGTCTGAGAGAGCGCTTCGCGAAAGAATCGTGTGGCGCGGTGAAAGGTTTCCCGTTGGGGTTTCCGGCCCCCTGGTCTTCACCTAATTGTGGAAGAGGGGAGGTGCATTTAGTATAAACTCTCTCTCGCGCCTTTCTTCAGCTTGTTCCTGTTCGTCTATTCGGGACGGGGCAGGCAGCCCACATACATGAAGAGAAGAAGAGAGGAGAGGGGGTTCCCTGAGATTAAGGTGTCAAGGCGGTCGAAGAAGGCCACAAGTGGAAGCAACCGATGCTTTGGTCATTCAGTTGACTCCGCCAGTCCGTGCTTGCTGTCATGCTGGCAAAAGCAGGGCTTTCGGCCTTACCTACTATTGGATTTGAACCAATGACTCTCGCCGTATGAAAGCGATACTCTAACCGCTGAGTCAAGTAGGTCAAGCTGAGTCAAGTCAGAGAAAATAGACCCCTATAAGAAAGAGAAAGCATTATCGCTATACGAAATATCGGCCTATTCACTCAGCTAGGGAATAAGACTAACCTAATTTCCCTATTCACTGAACCCAAGACTAAGGGCAAAGAGAACTTCCTTTGCTCCCTTCTTTCAATCAACTTATAGGATGGAACCCGGACTCCTAACTAAACCCTCTTTCGATTGATTGTCTCGATTTCAGTGCCTTGGTTGGCCACCATGCGCCTACTTCTCTCCAATGCCTCCTTCTTAAACCCCTTCGTACTGCAATCCAATCAATCGATCGATCAAGAGAAGAGGCTAATCTCTTTTGTTTGGGCCGGTAGCTAAAAGAAAGTCCTCGCCTTCTCTTGAACAAGGGAAGGGCAGCATAGCATTAGCTTCAATTGAACAAGCTCAACCTTGAAAAAGAAAGGTGGTAGGCCGAAGAACCGTTGTTACTGAAGAAGGCGAAGGCTGGGCAAGTAGGCCAACTTACTGCTTACTGCCATGCCATGGTTTAAGCTTTAGGCTCCATAGACGGAACTTTTTTTTAGGTATTAGGGAGGGGAGGACACCACTCAGCACCTAAGGTGGGGTTCCATGCCTAACAAAAACGGCCAAAAGAAAAAAAGAGATGTATGGCTGAGGGGAGGAGAGAAAGAACGCATGCATGGGGGTTCTCTCTGTCGGAGGTTCGATAATCTATGATAGGACATCTAAGGCTAAGGAAGAATTAAAGGAAGTCCATTACTGAGAGAAGTGGTGATCTCGTCTTGCTTGCTGGGAGAGAGAAAGCTTCCGGACCACCTTTTCCAGCCAGATAGCGAGCGATCACTCAGCAATGAACACTAACTGAAAGCGGCCAGGAAAGAGTAGCCATCCCTTACGGGAATCGAACCCGTGTCTTCGACATGAAAAGACGATGTCCTAACCACTGGACGAAAGGGACCAAAAAGCCATTCTTCATATACCTCAGCTCCGAGAATAGAAGTGGTTCGTTTTGTTTCTATACGCAATTCAAGATTTCGTTTGTGTTCTGGCGATTTCTGATGTGAATTCGGCGGGTCGTCCCCCTTCCTACGGGTTCCCCCCACCAGAGCCCGCTTACGGCACGCATGACGCATGGTTACAACCTTTGCCTTAGCGTACAGCGAGTTCTATAGAAAGCATGAACCACCTCGAACTCACTCGATCGATGGTTCATGGTTCTACGTAATTAGTAGGATCGAGTTTCTACTCCAATCTAAGGTTTTTAGGGTTTTGAACTCAAGAGTACCGGTACGAGTTCTTTGAGTAAGGAACTGGTAGCTTTTACTTATTTATGTCAATGAGTGAGAACAGTAGTAGTAGATTGAGTTAAAGAGTTTGATCTTCCCCCCAAAAGGGATATAGAGGGGTAAGGGTCCTTTCTTTTGTTGTTGCACTGAACTAAGTAAGTGTCCTCTTCTCAGAGATGAGGAGTTGCCTAAACCTAAAGGATTAGTTCCTCGAGTCTAGTTAACTCGACAGCTTAAAACGAATAACGCGCGAGCTTTCCTCGACTATAGCGCGAGTAGAGTCTAGCTCGACAAGAGGAACTGCTTAACTTGACAATAGCTCGACTAGGTCGCTTCGCTTCCAAAAAGAAAAAGACCTCCTTTCTTGTATTAATAGTTTTTTTTTTAATTGTACTTGATTGAGTACAGGTAGTAGTAGTGGAGTTGAAGAGGTCGCTATCTCCCCAGTGAAGGCTCGCTTCGTAGACTTCACGAGCAAAGAATAGATATTACTTACAATCAGGTGCCCTTCGACGGGAACTCCTACTACTTCTATCTACCTACGTTATTCTTTCTTTAAGAAAGCTATTTCCCACGGTCAAGCCTAGTAGAGCTCCTAGTCCGACAAGACTAGCAAACATGCTACCAGGCCTAGTTACCATAAGAAAGGAAGGGAAAGCGAACCACAGAGACCATTTAACAAGAGCTGAAAGAAGAGTGAATTGAATTACCCCCGGGTGACTGAACTGCAGGGATTTCTATTTAAGAGCCGGGTGAGCTACCTTAACGGCACCCTAGTATTCCTTCTTATTATGGATAGCACAGGTGATCCCTAATGGGCTCGCTTCACCGATCTCTATATAGAAGATCGCCTCTAGATCCCATCCCATTAGACTGATTTAGTGTGGTTAAGCTGTGTCTTTGAAAAGTAACTGAGTTTAGGGCTTTCTTTCTCTCCTGTTTAGAAAGATAGCTGCCAGAAAGACGAAGACAGAAGCAATAGCCTTCGATTAGTCGGTGGGACAGGAGGAACTCTTACTGTTCTCCTAACCGGTGCTAGTTAAAGCTAATTACATAGTTAAAGAAAAAGAAGAGAATGTCCTGAGAGAAGAAAGGAAGTAAGGGAATGAGCTGGTGCTATAGCCAGAATCGCTTGTTACAGAATAGGTTGCATCTAGTATACTACCAGTGGAGTCATAAGTTGTAGATCTTCAATGGCTGAATCCGTTGTTCAAATAGCAGCTGCTTGGGCTTACCTTATTACCTTAGTTCCTTATCTTTAGCTTGAGAGATGGGAATTGAATTAGACAAAAAAGAATAGGCCGCTAATTAGTTATGACCTGGGGGAATGCCCCAAAGCCCCTATGACTACTCCTTTCGAACTTCTAGCAATAGCAAACTCGCCCCACAAAGTGGTCCAATTCTTGTGTTTAATGTGAAGCTTGGCTTAGGCAAAGCAAAGGGGAAACCCATCCAAGAAGAACAATCCGGGTGAGTGCCAAAAGGGGTAAAGAGTAACCTCATCGATCGACCCAATTCCAGCTTCTGTCCCGGATGAAGTTGTTCTTGTTGGTATCATAGATGTTTTATAAGAACTAGGCAATGCCCTCAAATTCATTGATATCGAAGCATTAACATTCGTGGATGGAAAATGAAAGATGTCGATTCTTTTCTAATCTAAAGCTTAGATTGAATAGTTTGAAGCCTCTCGCCACCCCTCTATGATGGGAAACTCCTGATTTTCCTGCTTAGACAGAGAGAGGCCTTGTCAACTACTACATATTCAAATTAGCATGAAAGTCCTACCTTAGATGATATGCCTCGCTGAGCTCTCTCTTGGGCTGTGAAAGCGGTGCGAAAGAAGTTGGGCTACCTTGCCTTTAGAGCTTCCCCGGTGACTGAGTCTGTGATTTCATTATAAGTAAGTATTTGCTTCCATCTCGAAATGCTCTTTCATGATTGTATCAAGTTCTCGCGCATAAGCATAGCCATATGATGAGTTGAAGGCGGGCGTCCTTCTTTCTTTTCTATGTATGGAAGCGCGCATCACTTTGGACGTGCTTTACCGGCAAATGCATGAGTCAGAACATAATAGCTAGGCACGTTGTGAGAAGAGAATAAGCAAAATCATTATCATGAGCAGTAGCTGAAACTGCTAGTCGATCTACCGGATCAACTTCTGCCTACCCCGCCCGGTCAAGGCTCGTCGAGAGTGTTTTTTCTTCCCCCCTTATGCTATGGAGGTCGTTAGCGCTACCAACCAGTGTATTTGTTATTCTGCTTGACCGCTATCTTTAAAAATGCCTTCTGTCAGTATGAGTGAGCGTCTTTCCCAGCTCCCGGTCTTTCTAAACAACAACGGGTTCTAAGAAATTAAGCCTTGTCATGGCTGGTTGAGGTTAGAATTCATAAAGGTGGGTAGAGATGGCTGCAGTAGATTCTTCCGACCGAGTCACAGTAGCAGAGTCTTGAGGCACGGATCTAACGGCAAGGGAATCAGCGGCTGATCGCGATTCATCAGTCGCAATTCTCCCAGCAACTATCCATTTGAGTTCGCCAGTCAATGACTGAGCTGTGATTGCATAGGTGGTAGAGCAAGCTGGAGCGGAGGCAGCCTATTCTTCTTATTGCTAACAGCCTATTAGGGAAAAAAGTATAGTAAGAAGCAACAGGAGAAGAAAGACAGAAAGAAAAAAGAGCAATTAAGATTACTATATATAAGATTACTATATATATAATTTTGCTTCGATGTTCTCGTTCTTGTCCTTTCCTCATCCTTGCTGCTTTGTGCCTCTTGTGCTTTTATCAGCGCGTGGCACCCTGTAACAATGAATTGAGCTTGGCTCTGTCTGTCCTTCAGTCTGTCTTGCTTCATTTCTTTGCCTTTATCCAATGTTAAACTTTGTAACTCAAAAAGCTTTATCCTTTTTATAAGGAGAGGAAGAAGAGAGTGTCTTGACTCGGTCTCCTAGTCTTTGACCAAGTCCCGTAGTCTTATAATAAGTCCCCTTTCGCTTCAACTGTCCTGTCTATAGGTTCGATAGTGGGTTGCTCTGTTTCTGTATCTCGACCGTTGACTGTGACCTGGAGACTCTGGCCTCGCTTCGATGGTTACTGGTTGTTTGAATCTCTCCTCTTCTTTTATTTCGAGTGTTAGAGTCAACCATTTACTCTAAAGAGAGTGAGCGACCTACTAGTAGCTAGGAGTAGGAATTCAGAATATAAGAGGCTCTTCTGTCTTACCGCTACGCCCCTTTTTTACTCTTTTCGAATCCCCTCTTGCTCTTAGGGAATATATATATATATGCTGCTAGAAGAGGTTGCACGAAAAGGCCTAATGTCTCAAATAGGGGAATGCCAACGGCTCCCAATCTTCTTTTAGTCTTTGTCCAAAGATCTGCCTTGCCTTAAAGAGGGGACAGAGTTGACTGAAATAAGAGGGCTTTGCCTTTGTCGGAATAAGAGCTATTAGTATAAGAGAAAGGCATACGATACGCCATTTCCGGGCTTAGAGAAGAGGGGCAAGCCTCAACCTTATTAGAGGTAAAGTGCTAAGATCGTTAATGCCCCATCTAGCGAGATAAAAGGACTTAGAGCCTTTATTTATCCCATGGTCTTTCATCGGCTTCACTCGTTGATTGCCATAGATAAGCGCTTGTACTATGCATATGGATCACCGGATGACATAGAGACGTGGAAGACCTTCCGAATCCAATATTCATTGCCTCTCGGGCGAGGGACTGATTTCCTTGCTTTGCGGCAAGCGAATCTAATTGCGTAGATAATGTGATAACTTACCGTCGCGCCTACAGCCTACAGTCAGTCCCGT
>JAVKPL010005508.1:20000-108915 GCA_032173675.1 Gastrolobium villosum
GAAATTGACTACTGCTCCGGTGTTAACTTTACCTGATCCGGAGGGTGAGTTTGTGTTATATTGTGACGCTTCTAAGAAAGGTTTAGGGAGCGTGCTGATGCAGGAAGGAAAAGTGATTGCGTATGCGTCTAGGCAGTTAAGGCCGCATGAAGAGAATTATCCGACGCACGACTTGGAACTGGCTGCTATTGTGTTTGCCTTGAAAATTTGGAGGCACTTTCTGTATGGGATGAAATTTGCTGTGTTTAGCGACCATAAAAGCTTGAAATATTTATTTGATCAGAAGGAGCTGAATATGAGGCAGCGTAGATGGGTTGAATTTTTAAAAGATTATGACTTTGAGCTGAAATACCACCCGGGAAAAGCTAATGTTGTGGCAGATGCATTGAGTAGGAAGTCTGTTAACTTATCTCATA
This sequence comes from Gastrolobium villosum, assembly GCA_032173675.1. NCBI lineage: Eukaryota > Viridiplantae > Streptophyta > Magnoliopsida > Fabales > Fabaceae > Gastrolobium > Gastrolobium villosum. The sequence goes on from JAVKPL010005508.1 coordinate 20,417, forward strand.
TGATGATGTGGGACAACGAAGTGATTGAGCAATTCCGTGACATGAAAATAACGGATTTCTTTGCAGGAAGAATGTGTGATATGGAGTTGATTCGGATTGAGAACGAGCTGCACGAGAAAATTAAAGAGACTCAGATTCGCAATGAAAGTATAAAGTATTTGAAAGGCCAGAGTGGCATATCTGTTAATGAACAGGGACTATTGTTATATCAGGGCAGGATTGTTGTGCCCAAGGAACTTGCAGAGGAAGTTATGACTGAGGCCCATAAGGGTCAATATGCTATCCACCCAGGTGCCACAAAAATGTACCAAGATTTGAAAGTTAAGTTCTGGTGGCCTGGGATGAAGAGGGATGTTGCCGAGTACGTGTCTAAGTGCTTGGTTTGTCAAAAAGTGAAAATAGAGCATCAGAAACCTGCTGGATTACTTCAGCCGCTGGATATACCAGAATGGAAATGGGAGAGTATCTCAATGGATTTTGTTGTTGGGTTGCCGCGAACTCAAGCTGGTTACGATTCAATTTGGGTTATTGTGGACCGACTTACGAAGTCTGCACATTTTCTACCAGTACGAGTGGACTACACTACAGAGAAGTTAGCTACATTGTATGTAAAGGAGATTGTTAGACTCCATGGGATACCGATTAGCATTGTTAGTGATCGGGACCCGAAGTTTACTTCACGATTTTGGGGAGCTTTGCAGCAGGCTTTTGGCACTCAGCTTCGGCTGAGCACTGCTTATCACCCGCAGACTGATGGTCAGACTGAGAGGACCATACAGACACTTGAGGATATGCTGAGAGCTTGCACACTGGAATAGGGTAATGCTTGGGATAAGTACTTACCACTGGTGGAATTTTCTTATAATAACAGTTTTCATTCCAGTCTGGGTATGGCACCGTATGAGGTTTTGTATGGCAGGAGGTGTCGTACGCCCACTTGTTGGACTGAGGTAGGTGATAAAGAAAGATTTGGTCCGGATTTTGTGCAGGAAACGTCAGTGCAAATCGAAATGATCAGAGAGAAATTGAAACAGGCACAGAATCGGCAGAAAAGTTACTATGACAATAAGCATAGACCGCTGGAATTTGAGGAAGGTGACCATGTATTTGTACGTTTGTCGCCGGTCACAGGTGTTGGCCGTGCGTTGGGTGTGAGGAAGCTGAGTCCACGGTTCATTGGGCCGTATCAGATTATGAAAAGAGTAGGATTGGTGGCCTATCAGCTTGCCTTACCCCCGCAATTGTCTAATCTACATGATGTCTTTCATGTGTCGCAGTTGCGACGTTATGTTCCGGATGAATCACATGTAGTGATACCGGATGATGTTGAAATCAGGGAGAACTTGAAGACTCCCATTGGTCCTATTGCAGTTTTGGATCGCAGTGAAAAGCGATTGAGAAGTAAAGTGATTCCCATGCTGAAGATTCAGTGGGAAGGCCGCACACCTGAGGAGGCTACTTGGGAGCGGGAGGACGAGATTCTCCGGCTGTATCCTGAGTTAGCGAGCAGGTATGATTTAATTTTGCGGACAAAATTTCAAAAAGGTGGGGTGAATATAACACCTCATATATTTAAATGTGCATTTTAATATTATATTGAGAAATGAAAGTTGGTGGATTAGTGAAAATCCATGAATTATGGCCAAAATGGGCAAAAAGGGCAAAATGGTAATTTGCCAACCGTGTGTTCTGAGGCTAAAATACTGAGTTAGAGGTTTCATATGACAAAAATAACACTGGAAATGGAATCAGGGCGAAAAATTGAGTGAATAGGCAAATTTGGGAAAAATTGATGAATAGTGATATTTAAGTGTTAAAATACTGTGATGTGAGTGTACCGATAGGTGTGAAATTTTTATCATTATTTTGGAGAAAGAAAAATATGTCATGGACTAGAAAAATATGTAGATTAAGAATTTATGATCGGAATTTTTATCGGGGTTAAAGTTAGATCGCGTGTGGGACCCGTGTGACCGAAGTCACTTGGCCCCACCTCCTTTTTCTTCCTTCTTTCGTCTCCTTCCTTCTCCATTTGCGCGCCCCTCCCCTGCAAAAGAGCCAAAGACCTCATTTCTTCACCATTTCACCATTTCTCCATTTCTCCACCGAATCGCTTGAGTTTGGTGTCGAAATCTATTGTAAACAACCTTCCAAAGCCATTGGTAACACTTAGAAGCCTTGAATCCATCTCCTTGGCCGCGTTTTGAGCAAAGTCAGATCCGACCCACTTGGGTTTTTGGAGATTTCTTGGAGTTTTGATCTTCAAATGGTTTAGTGAAGCCTTGGTGGTGATCATACAACACATTGTGAGTATATTTGTGGTATTTTGATGGTTGATTTCATAGATCTAGGAATTTATGTTGAAACCTTTGATTTTAGATGTGTGATGATAGAGAGCCCAAATGGAAAAATGCTATTAGATGAAAATTCCTTAGAATCATGCTTGTAAGCTAGAAATGCTATGTTAAATTTTGGTGAAAAATATAGGCTTTTAACTTAGAGGAATTTGAGGAATTTCATGAAAAATGAGTTTTGGTGTAATTTGGATTTGATGATTGTTGTAGGGTGCCTCACACGGACGGAATTGTGAAAAGTTGAATTGGAGCATACGTTTGGAATGGATTGCTCATATTGAGGTAAACTCTTGGAACTTGGGTTTAATCCCTAGTGTGCTCCACCACACCTAGTGGAAGGTAGTGGTTGGATGATGTGGTTATGACATGTTGTGATTGTGTGCTTGTATGCATATTGCTTGTATTTTGTGAAAATTGTTTGGTCACTGGCCAGTTGACGTGTGTTGGGTTTGGACATCCGCTGGATCATTTCGTGACGGAGTGCCAGTTGGACTGCCATGGGGTCGACTCTGGGAGCGACTCCAGGATGAGCCAAACGTGGGACATCCGCCGGATAGGTCTCTTGAGAAGTTCCGGTTGGGTTGCCATGGAGTTTTCTCAACCATGGGAGAAGCTCTAGGATTGTCTCGGGAGTTATATGATGGAGTCCTTGAACATGAATCCATGAGTGGATGTTCTTGGGTTGTCTCCAGTTGGATGGTGATATTGTTTTACTTGCATATTACAGTATGTCATATTTATACATTTTAGTGAGCCATGGAGTGGAGAGAGCCTCTAGCTCCATTGGTTTACTGAGATATATCCGTATATCTCACCCCGTGTTTGGGGGACCACATTTCAGGTCACTATGAGCCGGGAGGAGCTTCGGGCAAGAAGCCCGTGTAGTGGACTATGGATTGCTTATGATGCATGGAGCTTGCATGACATTTTGGAGGAGTTTATGGAGTGCACATAGCATACCATTAGTATTTTGAGACTTAGGTCATGAACATATTGCATGATGTTATTTCCATGCTTTTGTAGTGTTCATGATTATATGCTAAGTCTTGTTTATGTTTCCTTATTCATGGCATGGATAACTGTATATTTTGAGTGAGCATGGGACTTGTCCATTGCCACATTCATAGCCTTGAAGTCTTGATGAGTAATGTTGTAAAAATGGTCCATATTTGCATGTAAATGGCCATTATTTTGAGGATGTTGTAAATGATGTTTAATCTAAGGAAAATGCATGATGGAAGGGCCTAGAGCCTACATTAGGACATGATTATGTGTTATGTGGAGTACCAAGGGGTTAGGGATGGATTACACAACCTTTTTGGGGCTTAAAATGCTGTAATCTGTCATTTTGCTGCATAGTAATCGATTACCCAAGGCATGGTAATCGATTACCATGCAACAGGGGACGAAAAATTGGCTACTGTCTTCACTGGTAATTGATTACTGGCCTTTGGTAATCGATTACCATGTGAGGTAATCGATTACCCAAAGTTGGTAATCGATTACCAGAACAGAGGATTTAGAAAATTGGCTACTGCCTCATTTTTGACAGGTGGTAATCGATTACCACCCTCTGGTAATCGATTACCACAGTGTAAATTTCGAAAATTCAGGTTTTTCTAGACTAAAAGAAAGGGGTATAACTTGATGGGTAGAACTCCAAATGATACGTGGTTTGAAACCATGCGTAGACAACGTAAAGGACTATAACTTGGTAAAATGTGAGAGTAAGATGATGAGTTTAAATGAATTGAATAAAAAGAAGAATGAATGATGTTAGCAAAATGAATGCTTCCGCGTATTGCTTTTACAATTATAGTATTGTTTTAATTGATTACGGAAAATGTTTGATGTAAGAAAAGGAATATGTTAAAAGAAAAAAAATTGCCCGTAATTTAATTAACCCAATAACTGTGATTGTAACTGCGCTTAATATCATAATCAATGCTAACAATACCGGTGTACAACGGGCTGTTACATTTTATGGTATCAGAGCAGTTTTGTTTAGGGAACTCTGATTGTTTGTGTATGTTGTATCTTGTGTGTCATAGCTATCTGTGAACTATTTATGATTAATGTATATGTGATTCCTCAGTGTGGGTCTGATCAACTCATTCCTTTGTGTTACATGTACAGATATCATGAGTAGGGCACGAGGTCGCCGTGGGGCACGTGGTGCAGGTCCTTTGCCACCGGATCCGGTCACTGCAGTCCTGAATGCTCTGCAGGCGGAGACGGCTGCAAATAGAAATATGACTGAAAACCTGATGAAAACTAATCAGGATATGATGCAGGCCTTTATGGCTGAGATGAGGGCGGATAGAGGTCGTCCTAGGAGGGATAATTCACCTCCACATACTGCTACGGTGACTCCTACACCGACGCCATCTGTTACTCCTCAACAGGGGGAGAGTGGGGCTAGTCACCACACTGGTGAGGCTAGTCATCATACTACTACTGACCCTAGCTATGTTCCTGATCCATCATCTGTTGCCCAATCCACTGGGGCTGCGGGGCAGGTGCTTGATAATGCTGACGATGAGCGTAGGCTCATATCTTTTAGGAAACATAAGCCACCCGCATTTCTGGGGTCAAGGGACCCAAAGGAGGTCACTGCTTGGTTGAGGGGAATGGATAAGATTTTCCAGGTGATGAGATGCCAAGATCCGCAAAAGTTATTGTATTCTGTTTATATGCTGGAGGGTGATGCCCAAGAGTGGTGGGACAATGTGTCTCGCCCATTTGTTATTCAGGGTGAGGTCCTTACTTGGACTATGTTCGAAGGTCTGTTTCATGAAGAATATTTTCCCCGTGATGTTCGGGAGGCAAAGCAAGGTGAATTCGATAATTTGGTACAGGGAGTTATGACTGTGGATGCCTATGTGGCGAAATTTAATGAACTTGTCAAGTTTGCTAATTATGGAGGTACTCTACCTACTCCTGAGTTCTTGTCAGCTAAATTCCAAAGAGGGCTGAGTGAGAAGATTGCTAAGAGAATGTCAAATACCGCGGTGAGAAACTTTGCTGACTTGGTGACCCAATGCAAGAGGGTCGAGACTGTCTATGGGAGGTATCCAAAATCGGATAAGGTAAAAGAGCAAGATGTGAAGAGGACACCTGGTCCTTCTGGAAACATTAATAGAGGAGGTTTCAACAATAACAACAGGGGTAGGGGGTTGCATGTGAGGCAGCCTCCTGGTCAGTTCAAGAGGGGTGGAAATACTGGTGGTGGTGGTGCTGCGGACAGATATAATATCCCAAAATGTGGGATGTGTGGGAAATACCACAAGGGTGTATGTGGTGCTGGTCCGTTGACATGTTTTAAGTGTGGTCGGAGTGGCCACTTTGCTAGAGATTGTCCATCTTCTTCGGGGCAGGCTGCGAATCTGCAGGCCTTGCCGGCAGCTACTACTACTGCTACTCCCATTACTGCTGTTCCTATTGTGGGACGAGTTTATACTACAAATGCGCAACATACTCAAAAGGCTCCGAATTTGGTTAAAGGTATAATTTTCCTATCTAATGTTGATTTGTCTGTATTATTTGATTCGGGAGCAACACATTCATTTGTGGCGGACTATGTGGCTAAGGCGTTGGACTTAAAGGTAACACGGATGGTTCCTCCGATGCGTATTACTACCGCTACAGGAGAGGTTAGTGAATCGTCTTGGATTTGTGAAGATGTGAAGTTCACTTATTTAGGAAGGGGTTACACCATTGATTTAATTATCTTACCCCTGGCCTCTGTCAATTTGATTTTGGGGATGGATTGGTTGTCTCGGAACTGCGCAATGATTGATTGCTGCGGAAAGAGGTTGTTGTTATCTCACGAGAGGCCGACTGTTTGCCCGTCATTGTATTTGTCTGTCAGTCAAACTGTGAAAGCCTTGAAGGCTGGAGATTTGGGATATGTCTTGTTGGGCGGATTGGTGGGTGGTAAAAAGGAGGAGATTTCTGCTATTCCAGTTGTTAATGAGTTTGAGGATGTATTTCCGGATGAGATACCGGAATTCCCGCCTGAGAGAGAGATTGAATTCTCGATTGACCTATTGCCTGGCGTGGGGCCGATCTCCTTGGCTCCATACCGGATGTCGCCACTTGAGTTGGCCGAGTTGAAGAAACACATTGAAGAATTGTCTACGAAGAATTTTATTAGGCCGAGTGTGTCTCCGTGGGGAGCACAGGTGATATTTGTAAAGAAAAAGGATGGTAGCATGAGATTGTGCACTGACTACCGACAGCTGAATAAAGTGACTATTAAGAACCGGTACCCATTACCGCGTATTGATGATTTATTAGATCAGTTGAGGGGTGCCTGTGTATTTTCAAAGATTGATCTCCGGTCCGGATATCACCAGATTCGGATTAAACCGGAGGATGTACCTAAAACAGCTTTCCGATCCAGATATGGACATTTTGAATATCAAGTGATTCCTTTTGGGCTTACTAATGCCCCTGCGGTGTTCATGGACTATATGAACCGCATCTTTAAACCGTATTTGGACCAGTTCGTGATTGTATTTATCGATGACATTTTGATCTATTCTAAGAGTAAGGAGGAGCACGTCGATCATTTGAGGACTGTGTTGCAGGTGTTGAAAGATAAGAAACTATATGCTAAACCGTCTAAGTGTGAATTCTGGTTGTCTGAGGTGCAATTTTTGGGTCATGTTATTTCTGCAAGTGGTGTTGCAGTGGATCCAAGCAAGATTGAAGCGGTGAGTGACTGGGAACGACCTAAAACTGTGACTGAAATTAGAAGTTTTCTGGGGCTTGCTGGCTATTATCGCCGATTTATACAGGGATTTTCTGCAATGGTTCTACCGTTGACTCGATTGACACGGAAGGATACTCCTTTTGTGTGGACCCAGGAATGTGAGGACTGTTTTCTGCTACTAAAAGAGAAATTGACTACTGCTCCGGTGTTAACTTTACCTGATCCGGAGGGTGAGTTTGTGTTATATTGTGACGCTTCTAAGAAAGGTTTAGGGAGCGTGCTGATGCAGGAAGGAAAAGTGATTGCGTATGCGTCTAGGCAGTTAAGGCCGCATGAAGAGAATTATCCGACGCACGACTTGGAACTGGCTGCTATTGTGTTTGCCTTGAAAATTTGGAGGCACTTTCTGTATGGGATGAAATTTGCTGTGTTTAGCGACCATAAAAGATTGAAATATTTATTTGATCAGAAGGAGCTGAATATGAGGCAGCGTAGATGGGTTGAATTTTTAAAAGATTATGACTTTGAGCTGAAATACCACCCGGGAAAAGCTAATGTTGTGGCAGATGCATTGAGTAGGAAGTCTGTTAACTTATCTCATATGATGATGTGGGACAACGAAGTGATTGAGCAATTCCGTGACATGAAAATAACGGATTTCTTTGCAGGAAGAATGTGTGATATGGAGTTGATTCGGATTGAGAACGAGCTGCACGAGAAAATTAAAGAGACTCAGATTCGCAATGAAAGTATAAAGTATTTGAAAGGCCAGAGTGGCATATCTGTTAATGAACAGGGACTATTGTTATATCAGGGCAGGATTGTTGTGCCCAAGGAACTTGCAGAGGAAGTTATGACTGAGGCCCATAAGGGTCAATATGCTATCCACCCAGGTGCCACAAAAATGTACCAAGATTTGAAAGTTAAGTTCTGGTGGCCTGGGATGAAGAGGGATGTTGCCGAGTACGTGTCTAAGTGCTTGGTTTGTCAAAAAGTGAAAATAGAGCATCAGAAACCTGCTGGATTACTTCAGCCGCTGGATATACCAGAATGGAAATGGGAGAGTATCTCAATGGATTTTGTTGTTGGGTTGCCGCGAACTCAAGCTGGTTACGATTCAATTTGGGTTATTGTGGACCGACTTACGAAGTCTGCACATTTTCTACCAGTACGAGTGGACTACACTACAGAGAAGTTAGCTACATTGTATGTAAAGGAGATTGTTAGACTCCATGGGATACCGATTAGCATTGTTAGTGATCGGGATCCGAAGTTTACTTCACGATTTTGGGGAGCTTTGCAGCAGGCTTTTGGCACTCAGCTTCGGCTGAGCCCTGCTTATCACCCGTAGACTGATGGTTAGACTGAGAGGACCATACAGACACTTGAGGATATGCTGAGAGCTTGCACACTGGAACAGGGTAATGCTTGGGATAAGTACTTACCACTGGTGGAATTTTCTTATAATAACAGTTTTCATTCCAGTCTGGGTATGGCACCGTATGAGGTTTTGTATGGCAGGAGGTGTCGTACGCCCACTTGTTGGACTGAGGTAGGTGATAAAGAAAGATTTGGTCCGGATTTTGTGCAGGAAACGTCAGTGCAAATCGAAATGATCAGAGAGAAATTGAAACAGGCACAGAATCGGCAGAAAAGTTACTATGACAATAAGCATAGACCGCTGGAATTTGAGGAAGGTGACCATGTATTTGTACGTTTGTCGCCGGTCACAGGTGTTGGCCGTGCGTTGGGTGTGAGGAAGCTGAGTCCACGGTTCATTGGGCCGTATCAGATTATGAAAAGAGTAGGATTGGTGGCCTATCAGCTTGCCTTACCCCCGCAATTGTCTAATCTACATGATGTCTTTCATGTGTCGCAGTTGCGACGTTATGTTCCGGATGAATCACATGTAGTGATACCGGATGATGTTGAAATCAGGGAGAACTTGAAGACTCCCATTGGTCCTATTGCAGTTTTGGATCGCAGTGAAAGCGATTGAGAAGTAAAGTGATTCCCATGCTGAAGATTCAGTGGGAAGGCCGCACACCTGACTACTTGGGAGCGGGAGGACGAGATTCTCCGGCTGTATCCTGAGTTAGCGAGCAGGTATGATTTAATTTTGCGGACAAAATTTCAAAAAGGTGGGGTGAATATAACACCTCATATATTTAAATGTGCATTTTAATATTATATTGAGAAATGAAAGTTGGTGGATTAGTGAAAATCCATGAATTATGGCCAAAATGGGCAAAAAGGGCAAAATGGTAATTTGCCAACCGTGTGTTCTGAGGCTAAAATACTGAGTTAGAGGTTTCATATGACAAAAATAACACTGGAAATGGAATCAGGGCGAAAAATTGAGTGAATAGGCAAATTTGGGAAAAATTGATGAATAGTGATTTTTAAGTGTTAAAATACTGTGATGTGAGTGTACCGATAGGTGTGAAATTTTTATCATTATTTTGGAGAAAGAAAAATATGTCATGGACTGGAAAAATATGTAGATTAAGAATTTATGATCGGAATTTTTATCGGGGTTAAAGTTAGATCGCGTGTGGGACCCGTGTGACCGAAGTCACTTGGCCCCACCTCCTTTTTCTTCCTTCTTTCCTCTCCTTCCTTCTCCATTTGCGCGCCCCTCCCCTGCAAAAGAGCCAAAGACCTCATTTCTTCACCATTTCACCATTTCTCCATTTCTCCACCGAATCGCTTGAGTTTGGTGTCGAAATCTATTGTAAACAACCTTCCAAAGCCATTGGTAACACTTAGAAGCCTTGAATCCATCTCCTTGGCCGCGTTTTGAGCAAAGTCAGATCCGACCCACTTGGGTTTTTGGAGATTTCTTGGAGTTTTGATCTTCAAATGGTTTAGTGAAGCCTTGGTGGTGATCATACAACACATTGTGAGTATATTTGTGGTATTTTGATGGTTGATTTCATAGATCTAGGAATTTATGTTGAAACCTTTGATTTTAGATGTGTGATGATAGAGAGCCCAAATGGAAAAATGCTATTAGATGAAAAGGCCTTAGAATCATGCTTGTAAGCTAGAAATGCTATGTTAAATTTTGGTGAAAAATATAGGCTTTTAACTTAGAGGAATTTGAGGAATTTCATGAAAAATGAGTTTTGGTGTAATTTGGATTTGATGATTGTTGTAGGGTGCCTCACACGGACGAAATTGTGAAAAGTTGAATTGGAGCATACGTTTGGAACGGATTGCTCATATTGAGGTAAACTCTTGGAACTTGGGTTTAATCCCTAGTGTGCTCCACCACACCTAGTGGAAGGTAGTGGTTGGATGATGTGGTTATGACATGTTGTGATTGTGTGCTTGTATGCATATTGCTTGTATTTTGTGAAAATTGTTTGGTCACTGGCCAGTTGACGTGTGTTGGGTTTGGACATCCGCTGGATCATTTCGTGACGGAGTTCCAGTTGGACTGCCATGGGGTCGACTCTGGGAGCGACTCCAGGATGAGCCAAACGTGGGACATCCGTCGGATAGGTCTCTTGAGAAGTTCCGGTTGGGTTGCCATGGAGTTTTCTCAACCATGGGAGAAGCTCTAGGATTGTCTCGGGAGTTATATGATGGAGTCCTTGAACATGAATCCATGAGTGGATGTTCTTGGGTTGTCTCCAGTTGGATGGTGATATTGTTTTACTTGCATATTACAGTATGTCATATTTATACATTTTAGTGAGCCATGGAGTGGAGAGAGCCTCTAGCTCCATTGGTTTACTGAGATATATCCGTATATCTCACCCCGTGTTTGGTGGACCACATTTCAGGTCACTATGAGCCGGGAGGAGCTTCGGGCAAGAAGCCCGTGTAGTGGACTATGGATTGCTTATGATGCATGGAGCTTGCATGACATTTTGGAGGAGTTTATGGAGCGCACATAGCATACCATTAGTATTTTAAGACTTAGGTCATGAACATATTGCATGATGTTATTTCCATGCTTTTGTAGTGTTCATGATTATATGCTAAGTCTTGTTTATGTTTCCTTATTCATGGCATGGATAACTGTATATTTTGAGTGAGCATGGGACTTGTCCATTGCCACATTCATAGCCTTGAAGTCTTGATGAGTAATGTTGTAAAAATGGTCCATATTTGCATGTAAATGGCCATTATTTTGAGGATGTTGTAAATGATGTTTAATCTAAGGAAAATGCATGATGGAAGGGCCTAGAGCCTACATTAGGACATGATTATGTGTTATGTGGAGTACCAAGGGGTTAGGGATGGATTACACAACCTTTTTGGGGCTTAAAATGCTGTAATCTGTCATTTTGCTGCATAGTAATCGATTACCCAAGGCATGGTAATCGATTACCATGCAACAGGGGACGAAAAATTGGCTACTGTCTTCACTGGTAATCGATTACTGGCCTTTGGTAATCGATTACCATGTGAGGTAATCGATTACCCAAAGTTGGTAATCGATTACCAGAACAGAGGATTTAGAAAATTGGCTACTGCCTCATTTTTGACAGGTGGTAATCGATTACCACCCTCTGGTAATCGATTACCACAGTGTAAATTTCGAAAATTCAGGTTTTTCTAGACTAAAAGAAAGGGGTATAACTTGATGGGTAGAACTCCAAATGATACGTGGTTTGAAACCATGCGTAGACAACGTAAAGGATTATAACTTGGTAAAATGTGAGAGTAAGATGATGAGTTTAAATGAATTGAATAAAAAGAAGAATGAATGATGTTAGCAAAATGAATGCTTCCGCGTATTGCTTTTACAATTATAGTATTGTTTTAATTGATTACGGAAAATGTTTGATGTAAGAAAAGGAATATGTTAAAAGAAAAAAAATTGCCCGTAATTTAATTAACCCAATAACTGTGATTGTAACTGCGCTTAATATCATAATCAATGCTAACAATACCGGTGTACAACGGGCTGTTACAACCGCCGCTTGCCCATGGTGCACCGTGGCTAGCCGATGGTGCACTGCGGCTAGCCCATGGTGCACCACGGCTCATTTTGGTGCATCGCTGCTAGCCCATGGTGCACCACAGCTCATCCTAGTGCATCGCAGCTAGCCCATGGTGCACCACGGCTCATTCTGGTGAATCACGGCTCATTCTGGTGCACCACGGCTCATTTCAGTGCACCGCGGCTAGCCCACGGTGTACCACGGCTTGTTTTGGTGTACGGCGGCTCATTCTGGTGCACTGCGGCTAGCCCATGGTGCACCGCGGCTCATTATGGTGCACCGCAGCTAGTCCATGGTGCACCACGGCTCATTGCGGTGCATCGCGGCTCATTCTGGTACACCGCGGCTCATTCTGGTGCACCGCGGCTAACCCATGGTGCACGACGGCTAATTCGGGTGCACCACGGCTCATTCTGGTGCACCGCGGCTAGCCCATGGTGCACCACGGCTCATTCTGGTGCACCTCGGCTAGCCTATGGTGCACCATAGCTCATTCTTTTGCACCGCGGCTATCCCACGGTGCACCACGGCTCATTCTGGTGCACCGCGGCTAGCCAATGGTCCACCAATGGTCCACCACGCCTCATTCTGGTGCACCGCAGCTAGCCCATGGTGCACCACAGCTCATTTTGGTGCACTGCGGCTCATTCTGGTGCACCGCTGCTTGCCCATGGTGCACCACGACTCATTCTGGTGCTCTGCGGCTAGCCCATGGTGAACCACGACTCATTCTGGAGCTCCGCGGCTAGCCCATGGTGCACCACGACTCATTCTGGTGCACTGCGGCTAGCCCATGGTGCACCACGGCTCATTCTGGTGCACCGCCGCTAGCCCATGGTGGTGCACCACGGCTCATTCTAGTGCACCGTGGCTAACCCATGGTGCACCACGGCTCATTCTGGTGCACAGCGGCTAGCCCACGGAGCACCAAGGCTCATTTTGGTGCACCGCGGCTAGCCCATGGTGCACCACGACTCATTCTGGTGCACCGCGGCTCATTCTGGTGCACCATTGCTCATTCTTGTGCACCCTGGCTCATTATAGTGCACAGCGGCTAGCCCATGGTGCACCACGGCTTATTCTGGTGCACCCCGGCACATTTTAGTGCAACGTGGCTAGCCCATGGTGCACCACGGCTCATTCAGGTACACCATAGCTCATTCTCGTGCACCGTGGCTAGCCCACGGTGCACCCCGGCTCATTCTGGTGCACCGTGGCTAGCCCATAGTGCACAACGGCTCATTCTGGAGCACCATAGCTCATTCTGGTGTACTGCGGCTAGCCCATGGTGCACCACGACTCATTCTAGCTCTGATTTTGGACTTCTTCCTCCTCAGAAAAAAGGTATTTACTTGTGCAAAACTGGCAACTGCATGTAAGGCTATTATAGGGGGGAGCAGCTGCCTGCCTTCCCATGCCCGCGGTGGGTTGTGCACCTGGTGCCCGACGAGATGCCCCGGATGCTTGACTTGGTGCCCCATGAGACGCTCCTGGTGCCTGACGTGGTGCCCCGACCTCCAGGCACGGTGTACCTTATGCTTGACTCGGTGCCTGATGAGGTGCATGGCGTGGTGCACTGGGTGCCTGACGAGATGTGCCTGATGCTTGATCTGGTGCCGGACGACGTGCACCCGATGATAGACTACACTTAAAATTGACCAAAACAAATGCAGAAACACTATCAAATGAGTAGGAGGAACTCAAAAATCGTGGGAGCACCATAATCAAAGACTTGGCAGATAAAAATTCGATGCCTCACTGGTGCACCCCGGCTCATTCTGGTGAACTGCGGCTCATTTTATTGGACCTCCGCTTGCCCATGGTGCACCGTGGCTAGCCCATGGTGCACTGCGGCTAGCCCATGGTGCACCACGGCTCATTCTGGTGCATCGCTGCTAGCCCATGGTGCACCACAGCTCATCCTAGTGCACCGCGGCTAGCCCATGGTGCACCACGGCTCATTCTGGTGAACCACGACTCATTCTGGTGCACCACGGCTCATTTCGGTGCACCGCGGCTAGCCCACGGTGTACCACGGCTTATTTTGGTGTACGGCGGCTCATTCTGGTGCACTGCGGCTAGCCCATGGTGCACCGTGGCTCATTCTGGTGCACCGCGACTAGTCCATGGTGCACCACGGCTCATTGCGGTGCACCGCGGCTCATTCTGGTGCACCGCGGCTAACCCATGGTGCATGACGGCTAATTCGGGTGCACCACGGCTCATTCGGGTGCACCGTAGCTAGCCCATGGTGCACCACGGCTTATTCTGGTGCACCTCGGCTAGCCCATGGTGCACCACAGCTCATTCTTTTGCACCGCGACTATCCCACGTTGCACCACTGCTCATTCTGGTGCACCGCGGCTAGCCAATGGTCCACCACGCCTCATTTTGGTGCACCGCAGCTAGCCCATGGTGCACCACAGCTCATTATGGTGCACTGCGGCTCATTCTGGTGCACCGCTGCTTGCCCATGGTGCACCACGACTCATTCTGGTGCTCTGCGGCTAGCCCATGGAGAACCATGGCTCATTCTGGTGCACCGCGGCTAGCCCATGGTGCACCACGACTCATTCTAGTGCACTGCGGCTAGCCCATGGTGCACCACGGCTCATTCTGGTGTACCGCCGCTAGCCCATGGTACACCACGGCTTAGTTTGATGCATCACGGCTAGCCCATGGTGCACCACGGCTCATTCTGGTGAACCACGGCTCATTCTGGTGCACAACGGCTAGCCCACGGTGCACCAAGGCTCATTTTGGTGCACCGCGGCTAGCCCATGGTGCACTACGACTCATTCTGGTGCACTGCGGCTCATTCTGGTTCACCATTGCTCATTCTGGTGCACCCTGGCTCATTCTAGTGCACAACGGCTAGCCCATGGTAATGATACTACAAACAATTTAAAACAACAGCTCTGCTACATCCACCTTCACATCCTCATCTCTGCTACTCCCATTTTATGCTCATGTTGCCTATGTGCTGGCCAGCATTCAGCTCCATATAACATTGCAGGTCCTACTGTTGTTTTATATAATTTTTCTTTCAACTTTTTTGGTAAAGATTGTAAGTTTTTAATAATAGTTAAATCCTATAAACAATTTAAAATAGCTCTAATTTATCTAATTGGTATCTCATACTACAAATAGAGGCTAATAAAATTATAGTAATGATACGCAAACAAATTATTAATAACACATAAATTTTGAATAATAGTCAAATCCTTTAAAGATTTTAAAATAGTTGAAACTGTTAATACATTCTAAATATATCTATTCAACTATTATTATTATTATTTACAAAATTGTATATATTTATGTAAATCCATACTTCTATACGTTAGATTTCATGATTGACTTCTTTTCTTTTACCAGAAATGATACTCTTTGATAGAATCCAACATGAATTGTAAGAGAACCACCTCTCTATCTACTAATCGATAATAACATCAACTAATTTAGAAAAAAATCCAAATAAAAGATTTCTAATCATTTAATATTTTTCTTTCTTTTATAATTAGTCTCTCTTTTCCTCGTCTCTTGTTTGGTTTTTTAACTTGAACTAAAATAAAAAACAGCAAATACCTTTCTTTTTAAAGGAGAAAAGAAACTGTACGAGTTATTAGTGGGTGATATAACGGTAAGTGTTAAAAAAATTAAGTAAGGGGTAAATGATTTAAAATTTCGGAGAGGGGTTAAGTGATTTTGAGGAAACTTGTAAGGGTTTTTTTTTGTTGAAGTTTTCCCTTAATTATAATTATAATTTTGTAATATTTCAATCCTAAAACGACGTCGTTTTGGGAGTAAATGCAGATATCTTATCATATCTGCAGTCACTGCAGAAATATTTTTCAGTTATTGGGTTCATTTTATAAGTTATATGCGGTAAGCCCAATACGACGTCGTTTTGGGGCAAAAATCATGGTGTTTTTGTAATTTTAATTTATTTCAGGTTATAATAGTCTTTATATTTATAATTTTTTAAGATTTTAATACCTAAATAACGTTATCTTGGGAGTAAATACAGATAATTTATCTGCATTAACTACAAAAAAACATTTTTCCCTTTTTTTTTTTTTTTCTAAAAACGAAAATGTCTCCATTCTTGCGAACCAAATCTAGCGTTGGTTTGTCCAGCATTCAAACATGCCTTATTTAAGAGGCAGGCACATAATCCTTTTAATATTTTTTTTTTTTTTTAGTTTTTTATAAAATGATGATACTGAGTCATGCAAATTACCCAAACCCTTTACATTTTACCACTATTAGTGGCTTATTTTAATTATTTAAAATAGTAAGCATTTATGTACCAAAATAAAAAATTAAGTAGTTAATAAAATAATAATAACATTAAATGCTTTAAAAACAGTTTAAACTTTATATAATTAAAATGATTGTTGGAAGGATGTTTTAAAAAATGTAGTAACTATAACCTTGCTCAACATTAAATGCTTTAAAAATAGTTTAAACTTTATATAATTAAAGGGTTTTCGTTTTGGGCAAAAAAATTTAATTAATGTAATTTAATAAAAAAATTACGCATTTAATGCAGTTTGAGGGGTATTTTCTGATATAATGCAGCATGTAATGCCCCTTTTGGGCGTCACATGTGACGCCTCAATGGGCGTCTTCTCTTTCATGAGAGACGCCCCATTGAGGCGTCACATGTGACGCCCAAATGGGGCGTTACATGCTGCATTACTATAAATACCCCTTGTCCCTTTCATAATCCTCACTCATTCTCATCTCTCTAACCTCTCTCTAACGACGATTCCTAGCGAAGCTCTGCCGACTTAGAGGTAAGGTCCTAATACCTCTTATGTATATGTTTAAATTACGGTGGTAGTTAGTAATGCATGTTAGGATTGATCGTATATTAGAGACTGAGAACATTAGGATAGTCAATTAGAATCTTTATGCAATGCCATGAATGTTGTAATTTTACTTTCCTTTTATGTTACGTAGTTATTATTATTAATATTTAATTATGCATTATGATTTAGCGTAGTAATTAGTGACTTAGAAAATAGTAGTAAGTATTCTGTAAAATTATATTACTTTTGTCCAATGCTTTTTTATTATTTAATTACAAATAAATGATTGTATCACGTATTAACATTATTTCATTCCTTTCGATAGCGGTAATAAAAATGACGCATATGCTTAAAATATCTGATAACAAATTATTTCATCGCTTAAATAAATTGTAAATAAAATGGGCCATTACATGTGATTAATTTAAATGTTATTTTATATTATATAGTTTAGGTTAATGGTTGAGTCATCATCATCATCCGGTTCTGCTTCGGATGTAGAGCCCACCGATCCGAGCATGTATATCATACCTGGGCCATACAGATGGGAGGTCCTCCGTAAGAGGACGCAAAAGGGTCATATTTCACAGCGGGTGTGGAATACCGAACATGTACGAAGAATAAAGACGAGGCGTGGGAAGTCGTCTGGGGGGGCCACTTACAGGCGCTATCCCAGAGGTCGTCGCGAATTACTTGACGCAGGCCGGATTCATACATGTCGCCCAGATGCGCCACATTCAGGTATGCATTTTACATTGCTTTGTATTTATGTTATTATTCAATATCATTCGTTAACACGCTCTAATTGCATAATTTATCACAGATTGATGCCCCTTTGATTAGTGCTCTGGTCGAGAGGTGGAGACCAGAGACACACACTTTTCATATGACTCAAGGTGAGATGACGATCACCTTGCAAGATGTGGCAGGCATCTTGGGGTTGCCTACTGACGGGGAAGTCGTCATTGGATCCACTTCTGAGAATTGGCCCGCTGTTTGTGGGGCTGTATTTGACGTTGTTCCACAGCAAAATGAGTTCCATAATTCTGGCGACTTGCGAATATCATACTTAGATTGGTTATATACCCGGTGGACTGATCGTGAAGGTAATCATGCTGCCGAGATATACTTCACAAAGGCGCATATCGCCAGGATGCTGGGTACTTGGTTGTTGGCAGACAAGTCTGGAGGCAGCAATTTCGGTTGTCGGCTAGTCCCGCTGCTTGGGGGAGGATTTGATGATATCAGCCGATATAGATGGGGATCTGCGGTTCTATCACACCTGTTCAAGAATTTGTGTGAATTGACAGATGCCGAGCATACTGACTTGGGTGGTTGACATATTCTCCTTCAAATCTGGGCATGGATATGATTTTCACCCATTGCTCCGCCGCTTCCTCCTCATCCAGAGCCGGGCACGCATTATGGTTGCCGGTATGCTTAGTTAAACTATCTGTATATTTCTTCATTATGATTGCTAATGTATGTTTCTGATGACAGGTTTAAAACAATAGCAAGATTTAAATCTCATGAGGTGACTCATTATCGGGCTACCTTGGATTCACTCTATAGAGATGAGGTAAGGTGGTCCATACTTATTGTGTTGTTATTTTATCATGCATGTATGATATTTTCAAACTCCTTATATTCAAATTTCATTTTGTGTTTAGGTGGTTTGGCTACCATATATTTACAATTTATTTCAATTACCTTCATGGGGAATACCTAACGGGGCAGACGCAACGTCATTCAACTGTGGCATTTGCGTGACGACTGGTTGATGGAATATTGGATTTGAGATGCAGCCATTTCACGAGGTTCATCTCCTTCTGAAGCACTAGCATCATCTGCCAGAAGACGTTCTTCCATTGCCATATTTTCATCGTCGTCGTCGTCGTCGTCGTCTTCGTCATGCATTACCCAAGTCGGATCATTTTCATCTCCCTCAGAAAAGTTACCAACTGAAGACGCATGAGCGGCAGGCGAAGCCGGAAGACGGGGAGAATTTAAATCAACTGACCTCACTGGTAAGGGAAAATTCTCGGTTGCGGCGATGTCGACATACAACTCCAGAAAATCTATCCTTAATTGCTTGAAAAATTCTTCCATTGTCATCTCCACGTCTTCATCGTTAACAACTTTTTTTTTTGGATATAATCGTTAACAACTTTCAAACTAATGTATCTATCACCTTGCCATACCCTTTGTCGTGATCTGAGTGATACATTAGTTGTCTTGAAGACTTAACTTCTGCCGAATTCTCTCATGCAGTTCGCCAATGCTTGTGTTGCGTTGGATACGTGTCGGCCTTTTTTCACCTTCAAATATGACACCTCGTCGACCTTCAACCATCATACCATTGTAATATAACACAACACGAACAGAATCATAATTTGAGCTCATATTTAAATAGAATAACAAATAAAATTCAAATACTAAATTAAAGATAAAGGAATTTTGGTGAAGAAGAGATGAAGAAGAGTGAGAGAAGAGGTGTGAATTGAATGAAGGGGGTGGGGAAATAAATAGAATGCACAATGTGACGCCCTTGTGCATTAGATCTGTAATTTTTTGATAAATAACATTAAATGAGTAATTATTTGATTTAAATGCATTATTTTAATTTTTTTGCCTTTCGTTTTGTCTTTTAAGATGACACAACAAAGTTTCCTATACACATAATATTTCGTGGGGCCCACACTTTTTAAAACAAAAAAATAAATAAAAATTAAGGCACGTAAAACGAATCTCTATAATATTACACAATCATTTTTCCTACAAAATAACTCTTACAGAACCCATAAATAAAATAAAATGATTGTTGGAAGGATGATATAGAAAACCCATGTCATATATGTGCAAGCTGCAACCAAACAATATCTTCGTTGGAGTCTGCCATTAACAAACAGGGATTGAGGTAAATGAATAGAGGTAGTGCAATGACCAGAATGTCCTTACTCAGCTCACATTTTTAATAGGTCATTTGCAATTCTTGAGGTTTACTAAAATATAGATAGATGAAGAAGCCGCCGAAGCCCAATTTGGTAATATCACTCCTTTTCTCTTTCCCGCCAACACAAACCGTCACTGTTCCATTTTCATACCAAAGCCCACCTCGTTGAAAAGCTCCAAACTTGTAACGATTTAACCTCTGCAAATTCGACCCACTCCAACGTAGTCAAATCCGGTTTGTCAAATGACACTTTTACCATCAACCATCTTATTAGCTGCTATCTGAGACTTTTTAGAATCGACCATGCACGAAAACTGTTCGATGGAATGCTTCAGCGTAACGTAGTATCATGGACTTCGCTTATGGCTGGTTATGTCAGCCAGGGTCAACCCAATATGGCACTTTGGCTCTTCCATCAAATGCAGGGAACCTTAGTTCTGCCCAACGAATTTACATTTGCCACTCTCATCAATGCATGTTCTATCCTTGCCAACCATGAGATTGGAAGAAGAATTCATGGTCTTGTTGAGGTTTTGGTTTTGGGTCCAATCTTGTTGTGCGTTCTTCCCTCATTGATAGTGCACTTGTGGACATGTATGCCAAATGTGGTTGTGTTAATTATTCTTACAAAGTCTTTTAGGAGAATCCAAAATCCTTCAATGATTCCCTATACTTCAATGATTGTGGGTGCTGCAAAGTACGGACTTGTGACATTGTCTCTACAACTATTTGAAGAAATGATTGATACTTTCTTTTTATTTATCATGCAGGCAGGGCTATGTGTAAATACTTTCTTTAACTCCGAAAGCTGGCACAACCAATATATGAAAACTTTGTGCAAAGGATTTCTAACCATTAAAAACTTTGAAACGATAAAAGAAAAGGAGGGTTTTTCTTAAACAATCCATGTTTATGACTATATCAGTATCTAAAGCCCTCAAAACTGGTTGCCTAGCATTTCCAGATACTTTTATTTTATTTTATTTGGGGCTCCAAATCAGTGGAGCAAAGAATGTAGCACTGAACAATTTACATGATATCCACATAAGGAAGAATTTAAGGGTTAGAGAATTGTGCCCCTATCCACCTAAGGAAGGGAAATATTTAACATGCTCCAGGACCACATCTTTTGGTGCTCCCTCTCGCATCATTAATTTTTTCTTTCCTTTTTTATCCTTATTATTTTTTCTCTTTTCCAATTTTACCCTCATATTTACACTAAGAGACCACCTAAAAATGATGGTCCCGGTCCACCAAAAATAATCTCATAAGGAAGAACCTGAACAATCAAAAATACATTCCAAAATTTGCTAATAATCTCATTTTGTACACTTCTTTGCAGATTTCCAAATGCCATCTCTGTAGAGAAGTAAGTAAAACCAAAAAAAGAGAGAACACATTATATAGAGTATCGAGTTAATCTCTAGCACCGCCAAGACAAGCATGAGTTATTGCTTCTGTTGCAATCAAAACCAGATGTACAAGCTTATCTACATCTTGGAAACTGAAATCAACAACTTCGCTAATAGAAGTTATACAGTCCCTATTCCCTGCCTCTTCCATTATCAAATTAGCAACCCTGAAAGTGCTATGGCATTTTCTAGAAGCCTCCATTGCAAAATCTGTGTCCTGAATCTGCAAAATCACATGCTAACTTTTACCCATAGTGACGTTTCATTAAAAAAAATGATGATCGTAAGTACATAATATAATGAGACTCAATAAATCTAAAACGCTTATTATTTAAGGAGAAGCATGAAAGACAAAAGGAAGAAACAATACAGTAAGCTTGAGATTTTACCTCCAACAAAAACTAAAAAATGCATTGCATTAAAAAGTGCGAAGAGACAATTGCCAGTATGAAAGTCAACATTATTCTATGATTGTTATTTAACAGAATCACTAGTAGTACTTTCAAAGAAATACAGGTATTAGCCAAGATCTTGCATGCGACAGAAAACTGGTTCTACGGAACAAAATCTGAACTTCTGATACGCACCCTGAACCAACAACAGGGGAGGAAAGCGGTGATGTTGAGAGGGGAAGAAGGATGACGGTGGAAGAAGCTCCTAGAAGAGGGAGCAGACTAAAGATGTGTTCCAAGTGGACTGAGGATTACCACTTAGAGTGAGCTGGGCCGTAGAAGACCCCATGGGTGAAATGGGCCGAAGATGGAGCTGAAGCCCATTAGTGGACAGTGGATAGAAACAGTACCTTTATGGATGTTGGTAAATAATGGGCCTACGTGAGTAGCCCAATAGGAATACACCGGGACTCTTTTTATAGTGAGAGTCACGTTTTTAGGAGATCATCTGATCATTGTAACTGAATTTCCCTTTTTCTTCTTTCTCTGTAATCTTCTTGGAGTCCCCGGTAAACTCGAATTACCGTTGAATCTAGCAATATACGTTTCTTGTTTGATTTCTCTGTGCTTGATACCATCATTTTGGTGCTTTCATTGAGAGGCAACTTTTGTACCACATCACCATGACATAGGGAACTCGCAGTGCTGTGAAGCAGCAGAACGCCATTGAAGAATGTTTGAACCGTGTGCAACACCACGAAGAACAATTCAGTGCATTAGGAGTCATGTTGAAGGAAATGAACTTGAAATTAACGATGATGGAGGCAAAAATAGACCAACAGCAGAGAGGTAAAGGAAAGGCAGAAACCTCATCAGGAGAAGGAATTAACGGCTTATTTGGTAATAACCCTTTTAAATCAGTCAAACTTACTATACCTCGATTTAATGGAGGAAACCCGGAGCCTTGGATTCACAAGATCCAGCAGTTCTATGGCTTCCAAACCCTGTCCGACGCTGAGAAATTCACACTCACGTCGTTTCACATGGATGGAAAGGCGGAGGAATGGTATCATTGGATGGATCGTAACGGCAGATTGCGAACCTGGGATCAATTTCTGGAAGGTTTGCGTTCCCGATTTGGTCCTTCACGATATAGGGATTTGAGAGGGGAATTGGGTAGACTGACCCAGGGTGCTACTGTGGATGATTACCAGACACACTTTGAGCAGTTGGCCAATCAAGTTATTGGAATTGATGATTTAGCATTGCAGAGCTACTTTGAATCTGGACTCAAACCAGAGATCCGCAAAGAGGCACGAATGCATCTTCCTGCAAGTTTAGAGCAAGCAATTGATTTAGCAAAGATAGTTGAAGACAAGCTGAATGATCGGAGCACTAGTAGAAATTTTTACAATAAAAATCACTTAAACAGTGTTGTCACCAACCAAGCTGGGTTATTACCCACTCCTTCCAAGAATTTGACTATTGGCACGAGTGCAACTAGAACCACTCTTCCCATGAGGAAGCTGTCCACTGCTGAAATGGCCGAAAAGAGAGAGAAGGGACTGTGTTTCTATTGTGATGAAAAATTTAATAGAAATCATGTCTGTAAAGGGAAGATGTTCATTTTAGTCATGCAGGAAGATGGTGATGATCCACCGCTGTCGAAGGAGACGCTTCTAGAACTGGAGCAGGTTGCTGAAGAGTTGGGAGGGGAAGAACCTCTGTTACCCGAAATCAGTTTGCATGCCATGGAAGAGCAACACTCGACCAAGACACTAAGAGTCACCGGAAAGATCAGTAATGCAACAGTGCAGATCCTGGTTGATGGGGGTTCAACCCATAATTTTATCCAGGAGCGTTTGGTGAAATTCTTGGGTTTGGAGATCATACCCACACAGAAATTTCAAGTATTGGTGGGGAATGGAGAGAAGTTGGGATGTTTGGGTATATGTCCTAAGGTAGCTATGGATATACAAGGGCACGGTTTCTGTCCTGATCTTTATGTGCTGCCAATTCAAGGGGCTGAGGTGGTTTTGGGGGCACAATGGCTATCTGAGTGGGGGGATATTACTATCAATTACAAGCAATTGGTAATGCGGTTTGAACGAGAAGGACAGTCAGTGCAGATACAAGGGGAAGCCAATGCTAACTTGCAGCCCATCCAATTTCACCAGTTTCGAAGGTTGACAGCTTCCGACTCTGTAGCTTGCCTTTACCAGCTACATGCTACTATGCACCCCCATGAATCTTCAATAGCAATTGGAAGCAAACCTGATGCTCGGGTGCTACAAGTCCTCCAGAAATTTGAACAGGTATTTGCCAAGCCATCAACATTGCCTCCACATCGACAACAAGATCACCAGATTCATTTAGAACCTGGAACAAAGGCAATCAGTGTTAGACCTTATAGATACCCACATTTCCAGAAGACAAAAATAGAGAAATTGGTAAAAGAAATGCTGGAATCAGGGGTGGTACATCCCAGTATCAGTCCATTTTCTTCTCCGGCATTGCTGGTAAAAAAAAAAGACGGTACCTGGAGATTTTGCGTCGATTATAGAGCTCTCAATCAGGTCACGGTAGCCCACAGTTTTCCCATTCCGACTGTGGATGAGATGCTTGACGAGTTGGCAGGGGCTTCTATCTTCTCTAAGATGGATCTCAGGGCTGGTTACCACCAGATCCGCATGGTGGATCATGACATTTTTATAAAACGGCCTTTCGCACACATGACGGCCACTATGAATTTGTGGTAATGCCGTTTGGCCTAACCAATGCCCCAGCAACCTTCCAGGGAATCATGAACTCTATCCTTAAGGTATATTTGAGGAAGTTTGTAATTGTCTTCTTTGATGATATCCTCATTTATAGCAGGACCTTAGATGACCATCTGAAGCACCTGCATGCTGTCCTGGAATGTTTACACACTAATCAGTTTTATGCAAAACAAGAGAAATGTTCATTTGCACAAACTGAAGTTGAGTACCTTGGCCATGTGGTTGATGCCAGGGGAGTCAGACCGGATGATGGTAAAATAAAAGCCATTGCGGACTGGAAGGAACCTACCACCGTGAAGCAATTACGGGGATTCCTTGGTTTGGCTGGCTACTATCGCAAGTTTGTCAAGGGATTCTCCCAAATAGCAGCTCCACTGACTGCACTTCTCCAAAAAGATGCATTTAAATGGGACCCAAAGGCTACACAAGCCATGCACCGATTGAAGGTGGCTTTATCTAATCACCCAGTGTTGGCCTTACCTGACTTCAGTAAACCTTTTGTGTTAACTACCGATGCCTCTGGAACCGGTGTGGGAGCGGTGCTCAGCCAAGACAATCAGCCCATTGCCTTCTTTAGCCGCAAGTTGACTCCACGAATGCAGCAAGCTTCTACATATGTCAGGGAGTTATTTTCCATTACAGAAGGAGTGGCCAAAATTCGTCAATATCTATTGGGTACTAAATTTACTATACGTACCGACCAGCGCAGCATTAAGAATCTGATGGCTCAGGTGATCCAGACACCTGAACAACAAAGGTTCTTAGTCAAATTACTTGGCTATGAATTTGATATTGAATATTACCCGGGTGCTATCAACAAAGTCGCTGATGCTCTATCCCGAAAACATGAAGGTGAACAGAGCCCTAAGGGCACAACTTCTCAGCTGCTGGTTTTATCCAAGCGGAGTAATCCACTGCTACCTTCAATTAAGGCAGAGGTTACAGAGAGTCCCGAATTAAAAAAAATAGTAGTGGCTCTTCAAGACAACAAAGAAGGGTTTGAAAATTACCACTTTAAGGATGACCTGCTCTACTTCAAAGGGCGTATCATGTTGGCTAGTACATCAGATATCAGAATTACCCTACTTCATGAATTCCATTCAACAGTGGTGGGTGGTCATGGGGGTATCCGAAAGACTTTCCACAGGATTTCCAACCACTACTACTGGCCAAAAATGAAGTTTGATGTTCAGGAATATGTCCGATCCTGCCCAATTTGCCAAGTGACTAAATATCAACCCCTGTCCCCTGCTGGCCTCCTACAACCGTTGGCTATTCCGAAGGCGGTTTGGGACGACCTCTCCATGGATTTTATAATCGGGTTGCCACCATCGGAAGGGAAGACTGTTATTATGGTGGTTGTGGATCGGCTATCCAAGTACTCTCATTTTTCTGCTTTAACAGGCAATTTTACAGCTTCAAAGGTGGCTTCTGTGTTTGTTTCGGAGGTATGCCGACATCATGGTGTTCCTCGTTCGATCATTTCCGACAGGGATCGAGTTTTTCACAGCAAGTTTTGGCAGGAATTATCTCGTTTGAGTGGTACCAAACTCCATTTCAGTACTGCCAATCACCCAGAAAGTGATGGTCAGACAGAGGTCACCAATCGAGGAGTCGAACAGTACTTACGCTGTTATACTATGGAAAATCCAAAAGAATGGACACGATACTTACCATGGGCCGAGTTCTCCTACAACTCTTCATTTCATTCAGCCATTGGCTCCAGTCCCTTCCAAGTGCTGTACGGTCGAATCCCTTCTCCGTTACAGCCATACGAGCATTCCTCCTCCCCCATCGAGGCTGTAGATACCTTGCTGACCCAGAGAGATCTCATTATTCGGCAGATCCGGGAGACTCTCCACCGTACTCAACAGCGTATGAAGAGCCAAGCGGACAAACACCGTCGGGATGTACAGTTCACGGTGGGAGATCAAGTTCTCGTCAAACTACATCCATACCGCCAGAAATCCGTCTGCAACCAATCCTTCTCCAAGCTCCGACGCCGTTACGACGGTCCTTTTCCGGTGACTGAGCGCGTGGGTGCGGTTGCATACCGTCTCACATTGCCTACCGGATCTCGAATCCACCCAGTGTTTCATGTCTCCCTTTTGAAACCGTACCGGCAAAACATGTCTTTTCACCCGAGGCCACTACCAACGGTGACGTGGGATAACCACCCAGTGACCGATTGCTTTTGCGTTCCAGGACCATTTCCAAGGGGAAAGTTGATGACTTTCAGGTTCTGGTACAGTGGAGTGGGCTTCCGCTTGAAGATGCCTCTTGGGTTTCCGTCACCGAGTTCGCTCAGGCTTTTCCCCACTTCGATCTTGTGGGCAAGCTCGAATCTTTAAGGGGGGAGGGAATTGATACGCACCCTGAACCAACAACAGGGGAGGAAAGCGGTGATGTTGAGAGGGGAAGAAGGATGACGATGGAAGAAGCTCCTAGAAGAGGGAGCAGACTAAAGATGCGTTCCAAGTGGACTGAGGATTACCACTTGGAGTGAGCTGGGCCGTAGAAGACCCCATGGGTGAAATGGGCCGAAGATGGAGCTGAAGCCCATTAGTGGAAAGTGGATAGAAACAGTACCTTTATGGATGTTGGTAAATAATGGGCCTACGTGAGTAGCCCAATAGGAATACACTGGGACTCTTTTTATAGTGAGAGTCACGTTTTTAGGAGATCATCTGATCATTGTAACTGAATTTCCCTTTTTCTTCTTTCTCTGTAATCTTCTTGGAGTCCCCGGTAAACTCGAATTACCATTGAATCTAGCAATATACGTTTCTTGTTTGATTTCTCTATGCTTGTTACCATCAACTTCCTATCTATCATAGAAAAACCAGCTTTTTTCTAATAGTATACTACATAACCAATTTCCCACTATTATCTTGAATCGGTAAACCGCTAGATCCCCAACAATAGTTCCATGGTACTTCAGGATCAAAGCACCTAGATAGACTTTCCAAATGAAACATAAGGAGTGCCAAGAAATTAAAATTTACAAAATCAAGAAATCGAACAATATTTGGCCAAGTTCGAGCAGATATGACTTGATTATTAGCAACATGAGTATTAGTACACCTTGGCAATGTAGCCTTATCTATTGCCGCCGGATTGTTTAAGTTATCAATATCGGATGCAGAATATGGAGGAGATTCGCCTAAAGAATAGAGTAAAAAAAAAAGTGAAACATTAACATAAATCAATGCTAAAAAATCCTGAAGACAAATACTTATATCAATACTATGTTCAATTACCTTGATAAACCATTTGTAGAGTTGATTGCAACTCATGCCAATCCTTGTCTATGCTAGAATGTTTACAGTAAACCATTCTCATGTAAACCACCTCCATGCATTTATAAGCCAAAGCAGCAACAGCCATTTCTTGGCTTCTTTCATATTTATGGGCACAGGATCTGGAATTAATTTTAAGGCTGTTCTGTCCTGAGGACAGAGATGTTCAACCCTTATCAGGCTGATTGGTCACTCTGGATCGTATAGCCTTGATTAGGGGTATCTATTAAGAAGATATCCCTAGACCTAGCTTGATCTCTAGAAAGAATATGACTGTGGTGTCAGTGTGGTGAAAGTGATTAATCATGTGTCCTTTACCGTCGATGAGCCCTCTTATTTATAGGGGCTGCCTCTGGTTTGAAATGTGGAGCTGAGCTGTAATGGCGCGGGGGCCATTACAGCCTGGTCGGCCGTTACTGGGTGTAACGTGCCGAACGTTATGCTTCCTTAATTACGATCCGTTTTAAGCATTTACCTGGAGTAACGTACCGAGTTCGAGTTCTGCCGGGTTGATATGATGGGCCTGTTAGTGTGGGCCTTCTTACCGGGTTGCTAAGTCGGACCGACTTCGTGGGCCTTTCACACAGGTCCATAACAAAGGCATTGGATGATTAAAAGCCAACTAAGGCAAATAGATCAAGAAAAGGACAACAACCCATCAGATTTCTAGTGTAATGTGATTGCATGTTTTATACCAAGAGTTCATTGAACGAAGAATATGTCTTTAACAACACAAAGCAACAGTGAAATAGAGATTTAATTGTGCTAGGAAAGCACTGACAACAAAGTTGAGGAGATTTAATTTAATGTAGTGGTTGGAGATGTGTTAATTGAGGATAATGATTCACCTTTGTATCCCATAAAAGACATACAAGACCCCCACTAGATCCAAACTCATGTTTAGGGTACAGACAAGCAAACAAGTTAGGTTGAGTAATTGTAAAAACATTATTATTGATGAAGATGGAGAGTTATCAAGCCCAAGACAACTATAAATTGCTTCTTTGTTTTTTGCTAACTTCAGAGTTCTTTGGTCAGTTGAATTTTCTGACTTATTTGCACAATCATCTTTTGAAGTGCACTTCTCCATTACTGCATTGGAAGGAATTCCTGCGTCCTTCTTCACTGAGACATCTACAGAAGGTCCTCTTAAATTATGAAATGGATAGGCATTATGGGAAGCAGTTCCAAGCCTCATTAGAGGCATATTTGAAGGTGCTCAACAACCCCCTCCAAAAAAAGAAGGTAAGAGTACCCACATATTGCCAGCAATGCAGCATGATATATATTATTATTATTTCACAACTCTTTTATTTTAATTCATTCTTATATAAAATGTTCTATTCCTTTTGTAAACTTTTGATGATTCTACCTTATTGGGACTGCAGCTGTCAACATCCCTGCCCTTCCTGCAGCAACATCTAGTCAAAGTTGTAAGAGAATCTTTTCAATTTATGCTGTTTATTCAGTAAACTATGAAGTTCTTAAACACTGTTTAAAGTTTAAAATGGTATCTTATGATCGGCTATGCCTACCTTCAGAGAAAAGATAAAGTAGATTGGAACTGTTAACCAACTTGATAACTGAGTAACACCAGATCAATTGACTGACTGTATTTTCTTGTTCTGCAGGTCTCTACAGTCATGACGTGCCGTTTTTCCTGCTTGTAGCTTTATCGTTTCTCTTGATGACAATCGTGTAATTATGAGGGGCTTCCTTGTTAAAATGCAGCTTTCCTAGTCCTTCAACAAGGAGGGTTTTTGGATGGATGATATGGAAAAGTTTAGTTGCCATCCAAATGTGACCGGTTTTATGAGAAGGAGAAATCTCAATTGGATATGAAGTCCAATCTGTTTTTGATCTTAATTGATTCATGATTCTTGTGTGGTCGTGTAATAAAATTTTTGTATATAGGAAATTTAGAAAGCATAGGTTATACAGGAACTTATCGAGATTGAAATGTAAATCTGGATTGCAGTTGGATAAGGTTTTGTAATCATCCTTTTTAAGTATTATAGGCATTTGATCGGTGCTTAATCTCTCAGAAAAAAATGCTCTTTAATGGATTTTCTTATACCGGTAAAAGTTGAGAGTAAAACAAGATAAATTATGATCATGTCAATTGTAGCACCCCATTCTAGAACTGGTTTGTTAACATCGACTTACGATATTAAGCGCAGTTACAATCACATTGGTTCAATTAAAATCCGGTTAAATTTTTCTTTTAAAACCAAGCCGAATTTAAATTACCCAATTGCGTGACCATAACCATATTACATTGCGGAATAAAGTAATTCAAGCTTAATACCATACACTCATTTCATCAGACCAAACATTACTACTATGGTGTGCCAAGTAGTCCCCTTAGACCACTAAGGCATAAAACTCAATTTTTATTGCTTTTAAACACTAAACATATCCACTCTTTATTTATTTAAGAAATTACTATATTACTCTTATGGTCTCGATTTTTCCAATATATTATAGGATTTCTCATTAGCTACGCGTGGGTTCAAACCTCGCTCAAATCGGAGCACCGTAGCCCAAGTTATGAGATTTTTACGAAATGAAATGTTGAATTCCCTAGGACCCCCACGCTCATAGCGTGGATCTCACGCTCATAGCATGGGCAGTCAGAAAGGTTGATGCTCATAGCGTGAATCTCACGCTCATAGCGTGGGCAGTCAGGAGCAAGCACCAAAACAGGGCAATTTGACCTGCCTGTGGTGTTTTAACCATAACTTTAGTTATACTTATCCAAATTACACAATCTTAGTCTCTATGGAAAGCTAAGAAACATATCTACAACTTCCATCAAGACACAAAGGTCCAAATCTATCGTATAGGATACGAAATCTGGACAACAAGATAGGGTATCTTTGTTTTTAATTGGTTTTCCAACCTAAAGGTCTTCCTTCACTATTTGACATCATATAATCCCTTTCACTACATCAATTCTAGTCTTTAAAGACACTCATATACTAAGAAGGGCATGCATACCATTTCATCTTACATATATCTTCATTAATTACAACATTAAAACATCATCAGGTCTCAATTACATCATTGTCCTTACAAATTTCATATACATGCCAAAGGACTTAGCTACAAAAGGAACATGATCAAAGCAAGTAACCATGTACCAGATACCAATTACTACTACAATGATCATGCACTAAGTCCTCCAAAATACATCATGTGACATCAAAATATACATATAGAAATTCTAAATGGCATGCAACTCAAAATGTCAAGCTATCAGGTACAATCTACTCATGCTTCTTGCTTCCATCAACCTCACCTCTATCAGTACCTGAAATGATGCCCCACAACACGGGGTGAGATATACGAATATATCACAGTAAACCAGGGGTCCTTGGAGATCACTCCACCCCAAGGTTCACTTTCGATGTACACATAATCATAACAGTTCAACACATTCTTATCAATAACCATTATATGGACTTCCAAGAGAGATCCTCAAAATGCTGTTTCTCTTAGGCTCTTACCACATGGAGATCCACATAGGGCTGTTTCCAAGGGAAGTCCTTAACCTCAACCTAGGAACCTCCAAGAGAGATCCACATAGGGCTGTTTCTCTTAGGCTCTAACCACATGGAGATCCACATAGGGCTGTTTCCAAGGGAAGTTCCTACCAATCATCCTCATCATAATACTATCAGTCATAACCTCAATCACAATCCTCAACCATTACCTCATTCATTATTTTCTACCTCTATAACCATTCCTCAATGACTCTTCAACAATCAACATCAACCAATAATCATGAATCAATCATAACATGTATCAATGCATGAGCATACAATTACTATCATAATTATATATTACATCTCACAAACCATTTCTCCTCAACGGAGTATGGTGGAACACTCAATGGGATCAACCCCGAGGTCCAAAGGTTTACCTTGCTTTTGAACTCTCCTCAATTGCACACAACCACAAGGGTTGGTCACTCCACTTGGTTCTCTTGCCTCAATCCTATTAATACAAGGAACACAATCAATTCTATAATCAAACAATGGCTCACCATTAAAGAATATCCTTAATTTCCAAGCATAATTTGCTCAAATAACAAACTTTACCAAAATGACAATCTAAACTCATTTCTACCGTTTATTTATCATTTCTAGCATTTTCCATAACATACACTAAATCTCAATCCTCCTTGAACATAGCCAATCTACTCCCATTAACATAAAACCCTAAAAACACTATTCATCATCTTCCTCAACATGCAATCTGCATGAAAATAGAGTTCAAGGAGAAGAATCTTACCAAAATTGGGTGTACAACCAAGGGATGGTGTTACCCTAAGCTCCCATGGTAGAAAATGCCATTAAACTCCTCAACTTCTCAAATGGGGCGAATTTTGGGAAGGATAGATTTCATTCCACAATGCTTCCCACTCAAAACTAAGCTTGGATTA
This sequence comes from Gastrolobium villosum, assembly GCA_032173675.1. Taxonomy (NCBI): domain Eukaryota; kingdom Viridiplantae; phylum Streptophyta; class Magnoliopsida; order Fabales; family Fabaceae; genus Gastrolobium; species Gastrolobium villosum. The sequence continues at coordinate 52,543 of JAVKPL010005508.1, forward strand.
TGAAAGAGGGGAAGATTTAGAGTGGTTTAGGCTTTTGAATCACACAAAATGATCAAGGTTTGCCTCACCTAGGGTTTTCCACCTTCTCCTCCCTCTTCTTCTTCTTTCTCTCTTCCTTCTCTTCTTTTTCTGCACACAGCTCCACGGGTCGGGGGGGGTTTCTTTGGTTCCTTAAGTGACTTGTCACTTAACACGGGTTAAGTGAGTATTGGTTCATCTATCTATTCAATTCCATCAATTACCAAACTTTACCCAAAAGTCTGGAATATTTTTCCAGGAATATTCTCACTTTCATTTTTATATTTTGGGTACTTTTGTCTACACCCCTTAATTTTCACTAAGTACACTTTTTACCTCAAAAGTGACCCCAACTCACTTAATTAAGCCTTCTTCTTAATTTTACTTACTAATACATGCTTAATTATTTAATTAAAAGTAATTAATTAAATTCTTAAATTGGGGATGTTATATTCACCCCACCTTTTTAGCGACTTTGTCCTCAAAATCATCAAAACTACTTATCCAGTCAACTAGAGATTTATTGAAGAACCCTTCTTGTGTTCCCGAAATTACCCCGTTCATTACTTCCTCTTTTCCTTATCATTTTATCATAAGATGGAACCTTTCATTCATGATTCACTCTATGTTTTATAATTAGGTGATACTAATATATTCAAGCACTTTTATCTTTTTATTTTCCTCAAGGGTCATACTTATTCACTTGATATTTAACCCTGACCTTCTGCGGTCCTACTAATAACCTCATACAAAATCTCGTCTGATGGAACTTCCAAGAGAGATCCACTATGGGCTGTTTCTCTTAGGTATCTGATCACAAGGAGGTCCCGAATGCTAACTTCAAGGGAAGTTCCCCTCAATATAGACCTTCAATGAGAATTCTCAATCGCATAGGATACTATCCTCATGGAGGTAATACTAACACTTCCATGGAAAGGTCAATGTATACAACTTATCATCTTTTAGCAATCTATGCATAACCTAGTCTTTAATTACTAGACATAACTAATCACACAATCATAATTGAGTCCACAGTCTATGCATATGCGGCTCCAACCACAATAAACTATGCATGTTATACTAATCTACATGCATCATTCCTTCCGTCAAGCGTGGAAACCTCTCTAGCTAGAGTTGGGTCGAAGTGCTAACATGTGCCGCTGCTGAAGGATCAGAGACCACTTGCACTTGAGCAACCCGTCCCACGATCTGGGGACAATCCCTCGCATAGTGACCAGGTCTACCACACTTGAAACAAACGTTTTGGCCCATCAAACAAACGCCCTTGTGATGCCTCCCACAGTTGTCACACTTGGGCACAAGAGGTCTTTCATTGTCCCAACTCTGTTGGTTCCCGCTTCTCTTAAACTTTTCTTCCGACTGTCTAACTTATAGTTTTTCTTTTCTATTCTTATCATCCATCTTCTTACTCTTTTCTGAAGTAGAGCCAGTTGCTCCACTAACTCCAGATGCTTGTGCCTCGGAAGACTTCTTACTTTTCGACACACTATAAACTTCTTCCACCTTCCGGCATTGGTTCACAAACTTGCTAAACTCTCGGATATCACAATTAGACATCTTCCGAGTAATAGAAGAGAAACTAAACCAAATTAAAATGGGAAAGTTGAACTTGGTTAAGATTTCAAGTAAGCCCTTACAATGTAAGAGAGTGAGTCAAGGTCAATGTTGTCGTCAACATGCTTATAACAATAAGCCTCTCCTTCCTCGAACTCAAGAAAGCCTTGCATCTCGACCACCCAAAAAATTTAGCTCTAACCCAAATTCCACAACACAAATAGTAACCCCTTCACACTAGAGTTTTGACGCCGAGTTCAAACGGATTACAATTACAAACAATCTTTCACGCTGTTGCACAGAAAGACCTCTGTTTTGGTATGAATTTTCGTTAATCCTTATTATTTAACCAGAAAATTTTGCTTAGCGCATACATTGTATAGGATGATATATTGTATAAGATACTATAACGGCCTAATAAGGGGCAATCCAAGATTCTAATTAAGCGTAATTATGATAGAATTCATGATTGGTATCAATTCAATATTTGGCAATTAATGCACTATATAATACTAGATAGGTTAAAAATAAATATTTTTGTCAAAAATATCTTCTTCTTTTTTTGGTAAAGATACTGTAACCGCCTAATTAGGGGCGATCCAAGATTATCATTAAGTGTAATCATGATAGAATTCATGATTGGTATTAACTCTAATGTGAGAGGACGACAGGCGTAATCATGGATAGAATTGATGATTGGTATTAATTCAATATTTGGCAATTAATGCACTATATAATACTAGATAGGTTAAAAATAAATATTTTTGTCAAAAATATCTTTTAATAATGAATTTACATAATTCTTCAAAATATATCAGATGATATTATTTTTTATAAAAATATGTTGATCAGTGTGTCCAAAAAATATATTAATTTTTATAAAAATAAAAATATCCGATACTTTAAAAAATTATATATTAAAAAATTATTTTTTATTTTAATATACTAATATTAAAATAATATATTAATTCTTGATAATTGCATTGGTTAATACATTAACCCCTTATCCGGCCTAATCCCTCACAGGCCTAACTCCTTAAGGGATCCTGCTGTATAAGTTTATAATATGTGAATATCTTAAACAAGAAATAAAAATCTTCTGGCATTCAAAAAATTGATGATTTAAATGGATTTTGAATTTTGAATTTTGAATTTAATGTAATAGGACACAATCAGCCATTATTAAATTAAATCGTAATCAACTCATATTACATTAAATTCAAAATCCAAATTCAAATAACTTCCAATACCTCAATCAATGTCTTCACACTCATTTGGGATATTTAATCAATTAAATATAAATTTTAATCAATTAAATCAATTAAGAGTGATATTTTATCGATTAAATCTCAAGTCAACAATTTTTACCAGTTTTAACCATTTAATAGATCAAATCTTCAAGTTAATCGATGGACAGATCGATAGATAATTTTATATAAGGGGCAAAATGGTTATTAATTAATTAATAAAGGGCAAAAGGATAAAAAAACCATAAAATTACTCTTATAATGATAATTATATCTCGCAGTTGAGGGGGGAAGAGTAATTAATTAATTTTTTCTTTCATAAAAGTTTCAAATCCTTACTTAGTATGTCCTTTGTTTTAGATCATTGATTTTATAAGTTTGATTTATAAGAAATAGTTTGGATTTAAGTTTTATAGTTAACAGAAAAAAAAAAACAATTAACACACTTTAAAAAAAAAAAAAAAAGAGGAGGAGGAGGAAAGCACTAAAATTTTTTCTAAGCGTGCAAATGATATCAGTACCAAGGATTTATAATTCCTTGTGTTTTTAAAAAAAAAAATGATTATGTAATTCTTTTTCTTCTAAAACCCTAATATTTTCTTTTTCGGTGGTCGAAAGTGGAGGTGTAGCGCGTGGATGAAATGCTCCATCGGAATTTGTGAGACCAAAGTGTGGCATATTTGGTCAATCTTTGCAACTCATTATTCTCAGCCGCATGTTTGTAATTGACGATTAGGAAAGGTGCGTGACTCACATTTGCTTTCTTTCTTGTTGTAAAGTTAAATTTGTCTGGTACATAGAAAAAGTCAAATTTCATTCGCAATTTCATTTTCAAGAGAGACTGGTTTATATCATTGGAAAACCTGACATTCCTAAATCATTTATTTATTTATTTATTTTATCGATCCCACAATTAGATTATCATTATATACTTTTTTTTTTCATGAACAGATTGAATAATATTATGAATATGATCATATAATTCTAGTATTTGTTTTATTTTTTTGGAAATAGTATTTTTTTTTTAGAAATACAAATTATGTTACTTTTAATGAAAAACCAAATAATTTTAAATTAGTATAATATTTTACAAATATGATATATATATATATATATATATATATATATATATATATATATAAAGAGAAAAGTGTGTGTCATTTTAAATGATGTAAAATTGTGTCATTTTAAGAGAAAGAAAGAGATGGATAAAGGAGGAGAGAGAATTGACAAAAAAATAAAGGAATGAGTCTCACCTCTTTATGAGAGTAAAATGATATAAGTCATGTCACTTAAGGATAAATTTTTTTTCCATATATAAAATAATAACTTCCAATTTCACCGTGAATTTTGAGTAAAAAGCCTATGTAATAAAAATTTATTTAACTTACTTTGATATAAATTAATCCATCCACTTTTATATATGAGTGATAATTTTTAATACGATCTACTAATTAAATACAAATTTTTTTTGTTTGGATTGACTCGTTTTCAAATTTTTGTTTTGTGCATATTAACAAAAATTAATACAAAAAAATTCATGTCGTATTGTGTGTAAAGCTATAAACTTGAAAATTGACACGCATTAATTTTATATATATATATTTTTTATAAAATAAATTTTTTATATTTTATTTATATCGATCATGTATTGTCAATGCGACACTAGTGAAAGCAATATTTAATATATAAGTTATTTGTGTCTTATAATATCATGTCAACTCAAAAAATAAGATAGTCATTTTTATTTTTATTTTCTGGAAATTAAGATAGTCATATTTGTGTTGAATGTTTTGACTTATTTTTAATTCCATATCGTATTCGTGTTAAAGTATTTGTGTTTGTGTTAAATTCATCTCTTGTCATATGAACTCAGATTGCCACTCCTATTTATAAATTAGATTTTAAAAAATAAATAAAAGGGTTTAAGTTTTGTAAGTAACGGAATATTAAAGGGAAAAAAATAACATAAAGGGAATAAAAAAATACTTAATTGCTTTTGAAGTTTGCAATGACAACAATATCAACCATGTACAATTCCCTGTCCTTTCTACAACATGATGATGTAATGTGTCTCTTTTAGTAATGACACGTGGAAAAGTAGCTCATGAATTTGAATTGTTTACTATATTATAAGACTTTGAAAACGACATTGTTTTATAACAATTACAGAAAGCGTCAATGAAGGACCTCATTGCTGTCACCCGCACTATTTGAGTGAATATGCGAAAATGTGTATGAATGGATCATCTCATGTGTAATTTGAGCTAATTATATTATGTGGAAGGATTTTAAATCATTAATAATTAAATTAATAGTGATGATTATGTAACTTTCTATTTTTATGTATTTTCTCTCTCCTTCCTTATCACCATTAACTCACCCATATATGGTTATAATTGCCTCACATGACATATATGGTATGTGTTGGGTAGTATTTTCTTAAAAAGAAAGAGTTATCGTTCTCTGGGAACGGGATAATAGGTTTCTTTCAGTTATTCTTTTTCAATTAAACTTGTAAATTCTGATTTGTAAACTATGTTAAGATCAACAAGAATACGTTTGTAAAAGTAAAAATGATTATCAGAAAATCCAGAATTCTGACTTTGATGATTTTTTCCTGAAATTTGCAGTCACGCGTTTTAACTGCTATAGCACCTAAAATTGATGTAATCTGACTTCTTGAAAAATCACACTAAGCTTTCCCAAATTCAGTGTGGTAAATGAATCACCTTAATCCCTTAAGATCCGAATCATTTCATTAAAGACTTGAAGTAAGATTCTTCCTTAGATTATTCCTAATCTAAGAAACTTGAATTAATAAAACCATGAACTTGAATTTCCCAACACAAGTTCATGCAAGAATCTTGTCCATTCCCATGGATCTCAAACATCAAGAACACATGCATAACAGTTTGGATTATAAAAGGGTACTCATCATCTCCATCAGAATTCCAGAAAAGATTTAGCAATGCATGTTGCAAAATAGAACTAAAATGAAATATGAGATAAAAAAAAACATGGTTTTCATTCACAAAAGTAAAAAAATCGTAAAGAGTAGAAATACAGACCAAGATGTTCTTCACGAAATCAAAAGGAAAATGCTATGAAATCTTTAAGAACAAAAAAACTAAAGCTACTGGTTGCACTGCGATCGCGTCTTCTGGAATCCCTTCAAGAGCCGCGATCTTCACTGTGTATTCGTCTACAGGAAAAATGAAAAACTAAAACTCAAACTCTCACTGCAAAAGATCTAATTACAAATGAAAACTAAAAATGCTATGCTCTGTTTCTTTTTTTCTTTCTAAACTAAGACTCGCTTCCCCTTGTTCTGTATGCGTTCCCCCTCTTTTAACAAAAGACGCGTTGCTTTTCTTTATTTTCTTGTCCATTTTTGCTATCCGTCAGATCTAAGGAAGTATCCAACGGTTGCCATGCCTCCACCTCATCTTATCTTCTTTAATTTCTTGCCACATGTCATTTTCTGTGATAAAAAGGGTAAAAATATTAGTAAAAAGATAATATCCCTTTTTTACCCCTTTTTTACCACTTGGGCTTACTCCATTAATTTCAGCCCACTTTTACCTACACTTATACAAAATCAGCCCAAAAACATTAGAAAAATTACCACTAATGAAGTAAAAATCAATACTAACAAAATACCCCAAACTTAAGCTATTGCTTGTTCTCAAGCAATCAAGTTTTTAAGTAATTGTCAGCTATTTTCCCATTCACCATTTCAGTTTAAATCAGTCAATTAGAACAATGTTTAGACACTTTCTTTTTCCTTTTCATTATACATTACAGCTGTCAATTTTATATATCAGCTATATTGCCATTTAAAATCAATATCAAGTTAGTAGTTCAATTCAAACTAACTAACTAATTAAACAAACAAACAAACGTGTTACAGTTTATAACGAAGAATTACAAACATAACTCAAATCAGACAATGCTTTAATCAAGGAATTCCTCATTGGTCTATCTCACTCATATTTTACCTAGACACTTAATGTCTAGTTTTCCATTTCCATCAAAAGGTCTTTGAGGCTTGTAATGGGCTAGGTTTGGTCTTTTGTTTTTCTAGACACTTGGCTAATTATGGATGGCCTTAAGGTCTAATTAATCTTCAATAGGCTTAAAAGACTTGTTTTTCCTCACTGATATGAAGAAGCTGCTTCTTTTCTTCTCTTCCTCATTTTTTTTCTTTTACAATCTTTGCTGCCCTGCCCTTTTTTTTTACTAACAGCCTTTCTTTTCTTTTCAATGCCATCACTTGCATCCTTTACTTTCGTCATTCTCTTTTTTCTTACACCCCCTTTTATTTTGTTTTGCCACTAGGGGTTCTTTTTCCTTTTCTTTTCTACTTGATGCTTCCCTTTCTTTTCTTTTTTTTTTTTTTTTTTACAGCCTTCACTCTTCTTTACAACCAGTATTTTTAGCTGGCTTCTTCCTGCCATCCTTTGCTGTTCAAGTCTTTTTAGCCTAGGAAAATTAACTAGATATTAAGGCTTCCAAAACATGGTAGGAGATGGGATTTGGCTGCTACTATACAGGTTATACATCATGAAAAAAAAAGGTTTAGGCTCAAATGGGGTTGCAAAGGATTAAATTTGAAATACAAGGTGGGCTATTTGGCTCTAGGCTTTTCAATCACAAACAAGTGCCTTTATCATGTGGAAATGTACTAACCAGTTGTCCAGGATGAATTTCTTTAAGTTAAGAGCATCAATGCAGAATGACCACCAGCAAGAAAAATTCAAGTGTTTAGGTTCAAATCCTTACCAAGGTATAAATCCAATAATATAAGCATTGACTAAAATTGATGTGTGCAATCTTTTTATGGAAGGTAACACAGTTGATGTGTGCTTAAATAACAAATCAGACTGAAATTGAATACTAATATGACAAGACATCAAAGTGGCAAATAACATTGAGTTAAAATTAATGGCTGCAATGCATAGATAAATTAGAAAAATAAAGTTGCCTAAGTTCAGAATGTTCAAAATTTTCCAAAAATTTGCTCTTTTTCTCAGCATGTATAGCATGTATACCCACCCCAAACTTAAAAATCAGCTGTGTCCTCACAGCAAAGAAAATAGGGGAAAGATCAAATGATTGGGAAAAATTCTTAACATTGCACTATAATATAACAGGTAATGAAAAGAATGATCATTAAACCTGTGAGACCATGAAAATGGTCTTTTCTGACTGAGAAGCTATTGCCCTTCTGGAGGACCTTCCACATCTACATGAACATGCTGACCAGCCTTTGCCCGTGCAGTAGATGGTCCAGTGAATGAGTCTTGAATTAATGAGCTGGGTATCTTAAGATAGACTTCATGTGGGAAAGCAACTTCAAAAGTTGAACCATCACGCTTTTTAGCCTCCATTAAGTACTGCATAAGCTCTCTGTTAAACTGATGAAGCTTGAAAATTTTCCCTTTTTGAGTGTTGAGCTGCTTTTGCTGTAAGTGGACAGTGGCCTGAAGTTTAGCAACCTCTGCCTCCAATGATGATGATGAACTCCCAGTATGAAAGGAGGTGTGTAAATCCTTTTTGTTCAATCTTGGAACCATTTTAACTATCCGAGCAAGACACTTTTCATCAAACGGAGTAGTAGGGAATGGAACCAATAAGGAGTCTTCATCAGAAGAAGGAACACCAGCCTTGTCACATAAAAGTTTTCCCAAGCAAGGAAATTGGAAGGTGCCCTTGATTGCTTGAGCTTGAGCACAAAAACTCTTGTATAGCAGCTCTTCTGCATGGAAAGGGAGGTCTGCCAGGATGCAGTAAATGGTTACTGCTTGCTTCCAAGTTACCAAATGCACATGACCGACAGTTAGGAGCCGTGCTCTTACAAAAGTGCCCCAAATTCAGATCAATGAAAAAAATTCACCATGAAATCCAATGAAACTTGGGGGGAGCCGTGCTCTTAGGGGGAGCATGCATATTCAGATCAATGAAAAAATTCACCATGAAATCCAATGAAACTTGGAGGGGATGTTGGATATATTTAAGTATGGACGCCTGCAAAAAAACCAGCTCAAAATTCAATGCCGGGGTATGCTTTTCCATTTTTTCGGATTCTCTCAATTTTCACTTGTTCAGGGATTGATAAAAAATATTCTGGGCCCCGAAAAAGTGGTCTAAACGATGGAATTTGGCAAAAATGGGGTGGAGGTAACGATTCTCTGGTTAGTCTTTGATCGGATGGCCACCCTCTATAAATTGGGCCTTCTTCCTCCTCGCAAAAAAGGAGTCTACTTGTGCAAAATTGGCAAATGCATATAAGCCTATTATATGGGGGAGGAGGCATAGGCTCCAAAAATTCATTAAAATCAATCATTCCACGAAATCCAATGAAACTTGGAGAGGATGTTGGATATATTTAAGCATGGATGTTTACAAAAAATCAGATCAAAATTCGATGTCTAGGTACGATTTTCCATTTTTTCGGATTTTCTCAAATTACGCCTCTTGAAAAATTAATATTAAATTAATCCCACGGAGAAAAATCATGGGACTTTGGGAAGAGTAAGATATGGTTTTTCCAAGTATGCATGCAAAAAATCAGACCGAAATTCAACTTCTAGGTCCGAATTTGGACTTCTTCCTCCTCAGAATTATTTGTTACTTAGAATTTAAGCAGGTTAAAAAGTGAATATATCTAGTATCTGCATTGGTTTATATGGTTGTGAAAATATATAAAAGTCTGGCATTGATTGATGGAAGTGAAGATATATATGAACAGGTTAAAAGTCTGGCATTGATTACTAGATTGTTTATATGGTGGTGACTATTGAGGAAAAATTTATAATAGTCCTGCTTCCATGTCCTCCCCCCATTAAGAGATTAGCACTTATATATATATATATATATATATATATATATATATATATATATATATATATATATATATTTTACTCTCCTCACTCTTGATTAGTTGTCACATTTTTATTACTTTGGATCACTTAAAATTTGATGGTTCAGAAGCATTAAAACTCTAATCTTGCATTACAACCTAAAGCGAAGAAGTAATTATATCATTGACATGTATATGCGCCTAAATTTTGAGAGATACTCATTACTCACGGATTACATTGTTTAAGAAGGATTTAAAATTGTAAAGTTGGAGAATGAAAAATCTAGTGACTATCATATCTAAGGTTGAGGGTTATGATTGGTGTATTCATGCCTCTCCAACACCCTGATGCAACTACTTACAAAAACATATAAGTGCGTCCGCATATGCATTTTAACTAAGAACTTAAATTAATTAAATGCCATTTCATCGTATTGATTTAAGTTTACTGTAATGTTTTGTATTGATTTTAAGTACATTATGTTAAATTTTGAAAGATGATTGAATTTGTCCAGTAAGAAAACAAGTCAATGTGAGCAATAATGACCAAAATGCTACCCATTGACAAAAGAATTTATCCAAATGCATGCCACGCGAACAATATTTTTTACCGGACTGTCACTTAAGCATAATTCGCTACGACTGGTAGTAAATTATATTCACCAATGATTTTTTGACACGTGTGACGTGAATCGGCAAGTGTACCGAATCGCGCAAGTAATACAGTGATAAATCAAAGTTCGTATCCACAGAGAGTGTGTTTAAATCAATTAAAACTCTTCCTTTTAAGATTAAATATTTCAAAAGGTTTTTGACACGAATGTCAGGATTGTGTGGGAATTTGATTTGTAAATTTAAAAGACTTGTTTTTGGTTCTTTTTTTGGAAAAGAAATAAAATAAGGGTTTAAATATATGAGAAAAGCGCTATAGTAGGGAACACTCACCAATGATCCCCACCTTTTACTCTGGATTAAGTTAAGTATTAATATATAAATCGTGAACTTAGATAATTATCAGATAAAGGTATCAATAGTTAATTCTCAATCCCTTGAGGAATTAACCCTTTAATCTCATATAGAACCCTAATTCCTTGAGGTGCCCTATATGAGATCAAGCATAACGATCGATAATTGAAACATCTACAATATGAATCATGTCTATGTCTAGATCATGTTCATACCGTCGTTCTATCCCCTTTCCGGATTAAGGACCTCAGATCCCTCTTGTTGGCCCTAATCCTCAGATTTATTATTACTTACTAGATTGATCGGATCTAATAATAACAATAACAATACGATCAGAATAGAACGAAATTCAAAAGATAAATATATTCATAAAAACTCAATCCATTGTATCAGGGGTTCACAAGGGTTCGTGACCCTAACTACAGCAAAGAGGTTCTAGCCAACCATTATCATGGCTAGAATCCAAAGTTCAATTGAAAAACAAAAACTAAAAGAACTACAGAAAGGTAGAAGAAGAGATCTCTCTCCAGAGCTTCCGCCTCCGAATGACCTCAGTTGTTCAGAATATCAGATGTCCCTTCTAGGGTTGCCTTATGCCCTTTTTATAACCTGAAAATCCTCCTTTTCTCGCAACTGACAGCTGTCTCTCTCAATCCCACGCTTGGAGCGCAGGATCCACGCTCCAAGCGTGGATCTTCTGCCATTTTTGTTTTCTCCACGCTCCAAGCGTGGAGTTCCACGCTTGAAGCGTGGACTCACTGTTCTGAAGTCTTTTCCCACGCTTCAAGCGTGGGTTCCTACGCTTGGAGCGTGGGGCTTCTGTCTGATTCTTCTTCTTACTCCTTTATTTGTTATTTTCCTCCTGTAAACATGAAGAATTTCAGTGAGAGAGTGTCTGACAATTCTTATTCAATAATTTCACCACATATACACTTTTATACACAGTTTTAGATCTGATTTCCTGCTGTTTTTGATCTATAAAGGTATATATGCTGGGAGCATATCAAACAATTCCCAGATTTAAACATTGCTGTCCTCAGCAATAAACTGATTCAAACTCAAAAATTTGTACAGCAGTGTTTCAACACAATATCACCCAAACACTTGAAGAAATCATTATGTCATGCCTGACTGAATTCCGCAAGAATTCTGATTATGCTATCAATTCTCTGAAAAATCATGAATGTAATCTGAACATCCCTCACCAAGACAAACTATATCACTCTCACTCTTGTGTTTTTAGGTATCAGACATACATAACCATCACAGCTGCAACACTGCCATAGGCTTGATCATATTCTCAAGATCCTTAAAATTGAAGGATTCAAACACATGCACTTAACTGATCAAAGGACTTTCAATGGTTTTAATTTGGCCTGGCTAAGGTAGGAATTTGTATGGAGAGTGGCTTCAAATGCTATGAGATTGACACTGAGAACAACCCAATTTAGATAAGTTTAACTTATCAATTTTGCTCCACTAACTTGCCCACAGAATTTCGGGAAGTCAATTCCTATGTTTGACCAATTTATTTACAATGCTTCACCTGCATGTTTTTCTTTTTCCCTTTTCTTTTTCTCTTTTTTTTTTCTTTTTTTTTTTCCTTTCTTTCTTTTTCCCTTTCCAATTTGCTTAGTGTAGTGGAGCTTACCTTAGATATTTTCTCTCTTTTTGAGAAAAATCAGTAGTTCAATCTCACTTAGGGTAAGTTCATCATGGATAGGTTAAGCAACATTTTGGGTAATTACCAATGAATAGGCTCAAACCTCAAAGAGATAACAATGGAAAATTAATTATACAGGTGAGCTTTATGGCCAGAGCTATCAAGAACAAATTGCCTTATCATATCAGTTAATATGCATGCCTTGTAGAGAAACAAACCAAGTTCTAGAGTGTCAGTACAGTGAGGCCTCTCAGAAAAAAAATTACTGTATAGGCTCAAACCTCAAGGCTATGATTTCAGACTAGATTTCACAGAGATATCAGGCATATCATCAATTCTAGCACATAATTTCAGACAGACGAACAATTCTAATCTCTACTCATGCCAAGTGACATCATGCCAAAACTTTCAAAGCTTAATGTACTTCCTAAGATGAATTCAATCATTTGTTTAAGGAAGCAACATCTAAATCTGAGATTATCCATAGGCATATTCCAAACAACATACAGGCAGATTCCAAAAAAAATTTTTGCTGAATTTTTAAAATTACTTAAACCAAGACAGATATTTAAAACTGAAAATGTAAGTTGGTTTGAATATCTCCCCTGAAATGAAGTGTGGTTCCACAATTGCAGCTAAAGCGCAAGAACAGGTGGGCAAGGTCATCCACCATTCCCAGATTTTAGAAATTGCTGTCCCCAGCAATAACTAAGTTCAATCGATTAAGAACAGCTGCGCAATTAAAGCACACATCATTAACAATAATATATCAGCAAAACAGTGAGAAAGACCCTGAGATGTTCATATTCAAACAGTAAACTTGACCCTAACAAAATCCTATTGGTCATTTAAAACAAAACACGAAAATTAACAATGTCCGAAAAAAAATAAAAGTAACAACGGCCGATGATCACTCCTCCATGGTATACTGCTGGAAAGAGCTAGGAGGATCTGCTGGATCTATCCCCATCTTCAGGCACATGGCCTTCATCATAGCATGCATCTCGAGTATGATCGGAGAATCCTCATAGAGTGGCTGGCGAGCAGATGATGATGCTGCTGATGGCTGGGATGCTGGAGGTGCCTGAGGTACTGGCGGATCCTGTGGCTCTGGAGGGGGTATAGGATTGCTCTGACTATTGAGAAGCCATGCTGCATGTTTTTCGGATTCCTTGTAATAACCCTCCAATGCACTCTTTGTCATAGGCTTTTCAGCCTTTACATCCAATGGCTCATTAGCGGGAATTTCAACCCCAGCTCTAATACACAGATGGGAGATTAAAGAACTGTGAGCCAATAGATTATTTTCCTTGCTCTGGGTAATCATGTGGACAATCCTGTCAGATAAAATAGCAGCAATATTCAGATTTTTGTCCCCCATCAGCACATAATATAGCACAGCCCTCTCGACATTAACATCACTTTTGTTCGTAGAAGGAATAACGGTTGCATTCACAAAAGTGTGCCAGCTGATAGCCTCACCAGTAAGGCTGAGCCTAGTAAATTTTTCGGGTACATTAGTGAGACCCGGCCTAAACTTCCATTCAGAGGACTGGTGATCTTTTCCCGAACTTCATCAGCTATGAGGGGCATTTCTTCCCGATAATACCCTTCTGACGGCTGCATCAAATTGAATAGTCGGGCAAACTCACACTCAACCGTAGGGTCATATGAAGTTTGTAGTAATTCTTCAATTGTTGCAGCATCAAATGGCACTTCCTTCCCTCTCACCCAACTCCTTCGGGTGGCATTGACCATGTTCTTATCAGCATTGGCTAGAAATTCTCTGAGAATGCGCCCAGAACTGTCTTGTGGAAAAGTGACCAATGTCCTCCAGTGCCTCCTTTGAATTACCGAATAAATGTTATCAAAAAGTAGGAGACTCCCCAAATCGAATCCCCTTTCTTTGATTACATTTTTATTCAGCAGTTTAGTTTCATAAACTTCCTGCTTTTCAGCGGACAGAAATCTTCTGGGATCAAAATTTGTGCGGGGTCTTTTCGCAGCAGATGACCCTTCGGTGCCCTTTTTCATTCTTTTCTCCTGAAACTCAGAAAAGTTCCCAATACATGTGCACAACAAATATTATCAGCAGACAGATTCAGTTCATATCATCATTCAGCTCAATTCCCAGATTTAATTTCAACCATCTACTCAAATAAACAATCCCAACCCCATTAATCATGCCAAGCAATAGTTGTATCTCTCCAATCCATACCACACAACAAAATATCATGCCTTTAAACAGTTCATGCCAACGTATCATGCCTTTAAATAATTCATTCCACATGCATATTAAGCAGTTAAACAAATTCATACCACATGCCAAAAAATCATACCTCTCCTATCCTCATAATCATCATCAAGGAATGAGGAAAAGAAGAAAAAAAAGAAATAATTACCTTTTCTCCAGCCATTTCAATCAAAATTTGAATTTTATGCAGAAATTTGATCCTTAATCCAAGTGAACGGTGGAGAAGAAAAACTATGGTGGAGATGATGGCGGTGCGGTGGTGGTGGTGTGGTGAAGTGGTGGTGTGGTGGTGGTGTGGTGGTGTGGTGGTGAAGGAAAGGGAGAGAAGAAGAAGAATGAAAGATGGAAGTGGGGAGAGTGGAGGAGAAGAAGAACGAAAGAAGAAAATGGGGAGAGTAGGGAGAAGTGGGGAGAAAAATAGAGGGAAGAAGGAAAAATAAATTAAAAAGGGGGAGGGGCGCGGCGCTTGGAAATTAGGGTTGCTGGTTTAAAACCCTGTCCACGCTTGAAGCGTGGGGTTCCACGCTTCAAGCGTGGACCTACTGCCCCTGACGATCCCTATTCCTCTTCTACGCTGCAAGCGTGGAGTTCCACGCTTGGAGCGTAGACATTCTGTGTCTGGCTTTTCCACTTCCATCCCCACGCTTCAAGCGTAGGGTTCTACGCTTGGAGCGTGGGACTACTGTCCCCTTTCGAGTTTCCTGCGCTGCAAGCGTTGGTTCCCACGCTTGGAGCGCAGACCTGCTGTCCCTTGGCTCTTCAAATTCCCTTTCCACGCTCCAAGCGTAGGGTTACACGCTTGGAGCGTGGGACTACTGCCTGTGTGTGGTTTCTGCGCTGCAAGCGTGGATTCCCACGCTTGAAGCGCCCAGCTTCTGTTCCAACATCTTTTCTACGCTCCAAGCGTAGGGTTCCACGCTTGGAGCGTAGACCCTCTGTCCCAGGTTTCCTTTCTACGCTTGAAGCGCAGAGTTCTACGCTTCAAGCGTAAACTCTCTGGAGCATTTTCACTTCCTTCCTTTATTCAATTTTTTTTTTATTTTTCTCTGGTTATCTAAAAAAATGAAAACAAGAAACAAATAAAAGGATAAAAATGTTGGGTTGCCTCCCAACTAGCGCGTGTTTAACGTCCCGAGCCTGACGGTTACCTCATTTAAGTTGCAATTGAATGAAGGCGCAAAGCCACAACTTGTTTCATTACGGGTCCTCCATGGAAGAACTTCAACCTAGAGCCATTGACCTTGAAGGGTCTGTCGTCCTCCATAGAAGATATCTCAACAGTACCATATGGAAAGACCTTTTTAATCACAAAAGGTCCTGTCCACCTGGATTTCAACTTCCCTGGAAAAAGTTTCAATCGGGAATTGTATAACAATACCTGCTGACCAGGCTCAAACTCCTTGTGTTTAAGTTTGCTATCATGATACTTCTTAGCTTTTTCTTTATAAATCCTAGAGCTTTCAAATGCTGAATTCCTAAACTCATCAAGCTCTAACAGTTGAAACTTTCGTTTCTCAAGAGCTGCTGAGGCATCAAAGTTTAGGAATTTAATAGCCCAAAAGGCTCTATGTTCAAGCTCCACTGGTAAATGACAAGCTTTCCCGTACACAAGCTGATAGGGAGACATTCCTATCGGAGTTTTGTATGCAGTTCGGTATGCCCACAGTGCATCATCCAGTCTTTTTGACCAATCCTTTAGAGAAATACTGACAGTCTTTTCCAGGATTCGCTTCAGTTCCCTATTGGAAACTTCCACTTGGCCACTTGTCTGCGGATGATAAGGTGTAGCGACCTTATGCTTGACACCATACTTTGTTAACAGATTTTCAAATTGCTTATTGCAAAAATGAGAGCCTCCATCACTTATGATCGCTCTTGGCACTCCAAATCTGGTAAAGATATTCTTTCTCAGGAAGTTTACAACCACCTTCGCATCATTAGTAGGAAGAGCTGTTGCCTCAACCCACTTAGAAACGTAATCCACAGCTACCAGAATGTACTGGTTGGAATAGGAAGATGGAAATGGTCCCATGAAATCAATCCCCCATAAATCAAATAATTCCACCTCCATAATAGTGTTTAGAGGCATTTCATCTTTCCGGGAAATGTTCCCTGTCTTTTGGCATCTTTCGCATTTTTCCACATACTCTCTGGCATCTTTGAAAAGAGTAGGCCAGTAATACCCACTTTGCAATACCTTTTGGGCAGTTCTGTTTCCACCAAAATGGCCACCATAATCAGAATTGTGACAATGCCATAAAATCTCCTTGATTTCCAATTCTGATACGCATCTTCTCAAGATTCCATCAGCACATTGGAAATACAGGAATGGATCATCCCATACATACCTCCTAGCATCATGTAAGAACTTTTTTACTTGTTGCTTTGTGAGATCAGGAGGTACTTTCTTGATTACCTTAAAATTCACAAAATCAGCAAACCATGGTTCCATATACAGTGCAAAAATTGGTTCTTCAGATAATTTCACAGATATTGCAAGGACTTGTTCATCCGGAAAATAATCGTTGATCTCTAAAGCAGGATCATCTTGTAGGGTCTTCTCTCGGATTCTGGATAAGTGATCCGCAACCTTATTTTCCATTCCTGACTTGTCTTTGATCTCTAAATCAAACTCTTGAAATAACAACATCCACCTTAACAGCCGTGGTTTTGCATTTTGTTTAGAGATCAAATACTTTATTGCTGCGTGATCAGTAAAAATGATGGTCTTGGCACCAAGGAGATATGGTCTAAATTTATCAAGTGCATAGACCACAGCAAGCATCTCCTTTTCTGTTGTTGCATAGTTTACCTGTGCTTCATTCAGGACTTTGCTAGCATAGTAAATTACGTGCAACAGTTTGTTTCTTCGTTGGCCAAGAACAGCACCAATAGCTAGATCACTAGCATCGCACATCAACTCAAATGGCATACTCCAATCAGGTGAAACCAAAACAGGAGCAGTAGTGAGTTTTTCCTTTAATAAATTAAAGGCTTTAAGACACGCATCATCAAAAACGAACTCATTGTCTTTCATGAGAAGTTGACTTAGAGGCTTGGCAATTTTAGAGAAGTCCTTGATGAATCTTCTATAAAAGCCAGCATGACCAAGGAAACTCCTCACTCCATTAACATTAATTGGAGGAGGTAGTTTTTCAATGAGCATTAATTTTGCTCTATCAACTTCTATACCTTCCTTAGAAATTTTGTGTCCAAGCACAATGCCTTCTTGGACCATGAAGTGACATTTTTCCCAGTTAAGGACCAGGTTTGTCTCCTGACATCTTTTCAGTACTTTAGATAAGTTGCCTAAGCAATCATCAAAGCAAGAGCCAAATACCGAAAAGTCATCCATGAATACTTCTAAGAACTTTTCTACCATATCTGAGAAGATTGATAACATGCACCTTTGAAAAGTAGCAGGTGCATTGCACAATCCAAACGGCATTCTCCTATAGGCAAAAACGCCAAAAGGACAAGTGAATGCTGTCTTTTCTTGGTCTTCCGGAGTTACTGCAATTTGATTATAACCACTGTACCCATCAAGGAAACAATAATAAGAATGACCTGCTAACCTTTCCAGCATTTGATCCACAAAAGGGAGAGGAAAATGATCCTTCCTAGTTGCTTCATTAAGCCGTCTGTAGTCAACACACATTCTCCATCCAGTAATTGTCCTGGTAGAGATTAATTCATCTTTATCGTTCTTTACCACAGTGACACCTCCTTTCTTTGGCACAGTTTGTACAGGACTTACCCATGCAGTATCTGATATTGAATAAATCATTCCAGCATCAAGAAGTTTAACTACCTCTTTTCTCACCACTTCTTTCATCATGGGGTTCAATCTTCTTTGAGGCTGCCTTACAGGTTTGACATCATTCTCCATGAGAATTTTATGTGTGCAGAAAGAAGGGCTTATACCCTTAAGATCAGCCATGGACCATCCTAAAGCAGTCTTATGCTTTAAAAGAATTTCTTTCAGTTTCTTCTCATCATTAGCAGATAACCTGTTATTTATGATCACTGGATATGTTTCATTGTCACCCAGGAACATATACTTTAGGGCTGGAGGTAACTCCTTAAGATCAACTTTAGGAGCACCTATTTCCTTATCAGAAGTCTTCTGTTCAAGCAACTCATTATCAACTTTAATGTCTTCCTCAAAAGGGATATGATCTCTTTCTTGCAATTCAACAGTAAATTCTTGCAAGGGAGGTTCATCTTCATGCATCACTTCCTCTAAGACATTAATTTCAAAACAATCACTATCATCATATGGTCTTTTTATTGCATCAAAGACATTGACAGTGATTGTGTCTTCATTCATCCTTAGCACCAGCTTTCCCTGTTCTACATCAATCATTGCACGGGCTGTGGCCAGGAAAGGTCTACCCAATATGAGAGGCATTTCATTCTCAACCTCCATATCAAGCACAATAAAATCAGCCGGAAAGATGAACTTGTCAATTTTTACAAGAACATCTTCAACTATTCCACTTGGCTTCCTCAAGGATCTATCAGCCAGCTGAAGAGAAACCAGAGTAGGCTTCAATTCAGTGATCCCTAAGGCTTTACAAACAGATAAGGGCATCAGATTAATACTTGCCCCTAAATCACACAAAGCTTTGCCAATCTTTGTGTCTCCTATTTCAATTTCAATATTAAAGCTTCCAGGATCACGTAGTTTGGGAGGAAACTTCCTAGTGATAATAGCACTGCACTTCTCATTAAGTGCAACTGTTTGGCATTCCTGTAGCTTTTGCTTCCTGGAAAGGAGATCTTTCATGAATTTGGCATAGTTTGGCATATTAGCCAATGCTTCAGCGAACGGAATGTTCACATGCAATTTCTTGAAAAGATCAAGAAATCTGTCATAACTCTTGGCTTTTAATTCTGGCTTCAACCTTCCAGGATAAGGTGCCATTTTCATCAGATACTCTTCACTGAGTTCAAATTTTTCTTTTGGAAGAGTAGCTGTCTCCTTCTCCTCATCAGTTGGTTCCAATACTTCAGGAGATTTTTCTTTTTCTTTTTCAGGTTTCTCCTCTTGTTCGATCTTCTTTTCCTTTTCAATAGGTTTTGGTGGTGATGATACCACTTTCCCACTTCTAGTTGTAACTGCCAGACAATCTTCCTTGGGGTTAGTAGTAGTGTTACCAGGAAAGGTACCTGGAGCTCTATCAGATAATTGTTGGGCTAATTGACCAATCTGATATTCCAGGTTCTTGATTGAAGCTTTTGTATTTCTGGAATCAGCTCTGCTCTCCTCAATGAAAGCATTGGTACTTCTTTGATTAGCCTTACTTTCCTCCATGAAAGCGTTAGTACTTTGTGCTAATGTTCCGACTAAACGCTCCAGGTCAGAAGGCTCTTTTTTTGGAATAGGTGGTGGTTTTAGATAGTTGTCTGATGTCATATCTAAACCAGTACCTTGATAACTTTTCCTCTGGTAATTATTACCACCAGCAGCATTATTTTGATTTCTTGAGAAATTTTGATTAGGGCGCTGATCATACCAAATACCATTTACCTGAAATTGTTGAGTAGAATCTGAGGACATCAATGTAGGGCAAGTATTGGTATCATGATCTTCATGACAATACTCACAATCAAGGACAACTGCACTTGCTTGAACTTTGGAAAGTTGCATCCTTTCAAACTTCGCATGCAGATTGGACATTTGCTGGGATAACAACTTTTGTTCTGCCAGCATTGCACTATTATCATTGATTGGCACTGCTTCCCTTTTCCCGGTCCTTATAGATGTTTCATTCTCGTTCTTAGCTAACTTGTCAATAAGATGATATGACTCAGAAGCTAGTTTATCACCCAAAGAACCGCCTGCTGCAGTATTAATGACCAATTTTGTTTCTGGTAAACAACCATTGAAGAAGATTCTCACTTGGTCCCCTTGAGATAGGTTATAATGAGGAACCTTTCTCATGAGGGCCTTGAATCTATTCCAAGAAGCGCAGATGGTCTCTCCAAATTGTTGTTTGAAGGAGGTGATATCATTCACCATGGTGTTGTATTTCTCCATAGGGAAGAACTCTGCAAAAAATTTTTCAGATAAATTTTCCCAAGAGATGATGCTATCCGCAGGTTGTCTTTCCACCCAATCAAGAGCTTTTCCCTTAACAGAAAAAGGGAAAAGTCTTAATCTTATTGCATCATCAGAAACATGTGGAGGCTTTGTAGAGTCACAGATTCGTAAAAATCTGTCAATGAATCTGTGAGGATCTTCATTGTCCTCTCCTCCATACTTTTCTCTCTCGGCCAACTGAATGATGTTGGACTTGAGTTCCCATTGATTGTTCCCAAGTTCTGGTGGAACAATTCCAGCATTGGGCCTGTTGAAGATAGGCGTGAGGATGGTGTTCATCCTAGGATCAGCATTCTGATTAAAGGCCGCCATCTCTAGGGTTTCGGCTACTGGAATGGGAATTGTCTGTGCCCTTTTTCTTTCCTTCTCTTTTTGAGCAATTCGTTCGCTTCTCCTTAGAAAAGCACTGCTTTGCATACAACTTCAGAGAAAAGATTAGTAGCACAGATTCAAAACAAAAAAATAAAATAAAATAAAATAAAAACAATTTAATCTTTAAAATCAAGATTAATTGATTTAAGAAAAACACTCCCCGGCAACGGCGCCAAAAACTTGACGTGAATCGGCAAGTGTACCGAATCGCGCAAGTAATACAGTGATAAATCAAAGTTCGTATCCACAGAGAGTGTGTTTAAATCAATTAAAACTCTTCCTTTTAAGATTAAATATTTCAAAAGGTTTTTGACACGAGTCAGGATTGTGTGGGAATTTGATTTGTAAATTTAAAAGACTTGTTTTTGGTTCTTTTTTTGGAAAAGAAATAAAATAAGGGTTTAAATATATGAGAAAAGCGCTGTAGTAGGGAACACTCACCAATGATCCCCACCTTTTACTCTGGATTAAGTTAAGTATTAATATATAAATCGTGAACTTAGATAATTATCAGATAAAGGTATCAATAGTTAATTCTCAATCCCTTGAGGAATTAACCCTTTAATCTCATATAGAACCCTAATTCCTTGAGGTGCCCTATATG
Organism: Gastrolobium villosum; assembly: GCA_032173675.1. Taxonomy (NCBI): domain Eukaryota; kingdom Viridiplantae; phylum Streptophyta; class Magnoliopsida; order Fabales; family Fabaceae; genus Gastrolobium; species Gastrolobium villosum. The sequence continues at coordinate 74,213 of JAVKPL010005508.1, forward strand.
AGATCAAGCATAACGATCGATAATTGAAACATCTACAATATGAATCATGTCTATGTCTAGATCATGTTCATACCGTCGTTCTATCCCCTTTCCGGATTAAGGACCTCAGATCCCTCTTGTTGGCCCTAATCCTCAGATTTATTATTACTTACTAGATTGATCGGATCTAATAATAACAATAACAATACGATCAGAATAGAACGAAATTCAAAAGATAAATATATTCATAAAAACTCAATCCATTGTATCAGGGGTTCACAAGGGTTCGTGACCCTAACTACAGCAAAGAGGTTCTAGCCAACCATTATCATGGCTAGAATCCAAAGTTCAATTGAAAAACAAAAACTAAAAGAACTACAGAAAGGTAGAAGAAGAGATCTCTCTCCAGAGCTTCCGCCTCCGAATGACCTCAATTGTTCAGAATATCAGATGTCCCTTCTAGGGTTGCCTTATGCCCTTTTTATAACCTGAAAATCCTCCTTTTCTCGCAACTGACAGCTGTCTCTCTCAATCCCACGCTTGGAGCGCAGGATCCACGCTCCAAGCGTGGATCTTCTGCCATTTTTGTTTTCTCCACGCTCCAAGCGTGGAGTTCCACGCTTGAAGCGTGGACTCACTGTTCTGAAGTCTTTTCCCACGCTTCAAGCGTGGGTTCCTACGCTTGGAGCGTGGGGCTTCTGTCTGATTCTTCTTCTTACTCCTTTATTTGTTATTTTCCTCCTGTAAACATGAAGAATTTCAGTGAGAGAGTGTCTGACAATTCTTATTCAATAATTTCACCACATATACACTTTTATACACAGTTTTAGATCTGATTTCCTGCTGTTTTTGATCTATAAAGGTATATATGCTGGGAGCATATCAACGTGGCACACTTTCGTAGGAAAAAGCTGACGTGTCATAATTCGCTAATTTGGTCTGCAATATGATCACGTGTCACGAAATCATTGGCCACGAAATTTGCTACCAGTGATAACGAATTATGACACGTGGCAGTCTGGTAAAAAATACTGTTCGTATGACATTTGGATAAATTTTTTGACAAAACGTGATATTTTGGTTATTGCTCCTCAATATATGGCCTTGGTATGGTCATAAAAATGATACTGTTGCAATTTTTAGGATAAAGATTGCGTTGTTGTGAAGAATGTTTTGACTGTATTTTTCTCTGTTTTTGCAGTGAAGCCCAAAACCGCTTTTGGTTGTAATATGAAAATTTGGTCTCTTGTTGACAAAGTGTGTGTCACTATCCAACTACCAGATAATTTAATGAGTAAAAAATTAAATAATTTTGTGCCCAAAAATTCAGTGGAGTGAAAAGAGTGGTTCGTTGCTTTCTTTCTTTTATATACATACCAGCTGTCTGTGATGGGCTCATAATGGGAAACCGAAGTCAATCATCGAAAACTTCTAAATAGGGTATTGGTCTAGGGGCCTACGTCTCTGCTGGCTCGGCCCATGAAGGTCCCATCCTTGTTTTGTCTCAATTTTATTTGTAAAATAAAATAAAATTTGGAATTAATATTTCTCATGTTATAGGAGATAATTTTATCTCCTTCACGCATATAAATATTGTAAATGGGATTTGATTTTCTCGTTGCATGAGAATTCAATTCTCATGTTGTGACTCAACTAGTGGTGGGTCCCATATTTATTAAAAGAAAAAGAAAAAAAATCTCTGCACGCAAATCGAAGGGTCACTAACATGAGAGTTGAATTCTCATGCAACACGAGAAAATATTTTCTCATTTTAAATACATATTTGAACATTTACAAGTGAAAGCAAAATAGTGACTATCAACAACTGACAACCCAAAAAAATGTTACTAAGAAATCTTTGTAATTTTGATAAATTAAGATCTGAACAAATCGTTGCTTTCAAATATTTCTATTTAATAAGACAAGAGGATTTGTCAAAGGTTACGCAACAATAGTTTTAAAAAAAGTTATTAAAATAATATAATTTGAAATTTATTATTAAAGTGATATAATTTAATTATTCCCGGTTTTGTGGCTCACAAATGTGATGTGTCAGTAGTTGCTATGTACTGATTACCATTATACTGATTACCATTATATTCCATTACTGTTCCATTACTGTTATATTCCATTACCCGTTCCATTACCGTTATATTCCATTACTGTTACATTACCATTATATTATAATTCATTACCTTTACAGGATCAGTATGTGGGCACTATGGGATTTTAGCATGACAAAAGATAATTACTTATATGGACACCAAAAAGGGGATGAACCTGTTCCATTCTCACCATGTTCCAATTTCTTACTAGGGTCTATTAGGTGTGTGTAAGAACTCACACAGCTAAATTATGAATTTAATTATGAGTTAAGAGATAAATTCTATAATTGATCTTGAATAAATATGGTAAGACTTAAATAATTACTATCAGGGCGTAATAACGCAGAAAGTCGATTTTCTGACGAAAAGTGCAGATACTGGTTCTGCTTCACGCTATAAGAGCGTATCGATGAAGTATCCCGAAAATTATAATAAGTACACGAATATTCCTAGAATAATATCTAGGTCAAGTATAGCAAGTTTGGAGTCGAAATAATGAGAAATGACATCAGGACTGATACAGGCTACGTAAAAATGCATACCCCAAAGTGCTGCGAAAATTATAATAAAAATATGACAAATCCTAGAAAAATAACTAGTTTCAGAATCTGAAGTTTTAAGTTAAAATGATTAGTGGAGCTATTAGTGCTAATACAGTGAGTTTAAAACTTAAGACGCTTATAAATAGGTGAGACACAAGTTTTTAGGTCAGAAACCTTATTTCCTACGTGCCTTCATTTCTGAGTTTGATGCTCTCCTACTTGCCACCTTCTTTCCTTGAAGAAAACTCAACAAAAACTTTTTTTTAAATCTTAACCGTTGATTTTCTTCAATAAAACACAATTAATCATAACCGTTAATTGACGGAAATCAATAATTTGGATCTAAAATGATATAAAGTTAAATCTTTTAAAAAGATAAATATTTTTCCCTTTTTATTAACGTATGTTTCAAACATAAGTGAGCCTTTTTATGTCTCTTTTAACGTAATTGAGTCGTATTTGATGATATAAATTGTCTACAGAGGACTGAAATATCGTCTGACTGTGACTTTGACCATATTAAAATGAAATATAAGAGAATTCATTACTGTTTTGAATTTTTTTCTCCTCTTCTTCTTTATTTCAATGAATGTTGGCATCAATCAAAATAATTCAACACGCAACAACAATTCTCCATAATGGGTATACACTTTTTTTTTATTACTTTGATCATATTATATGTTTTTTTTAGTAATTATTGGCATCTATAAAAAGCTCACCCATTAAAAAAGGAAGAAAAAACAAATTGGTATGTCTTCGGATTTGGTTCGTCAGCATGCACTTATTGAAATTGGTCTTTTAGCGAACCTATTTGGGAGATTCATATATAGCCTAATTGATTTTTAGATTATTTTATTTATTATTCGATAAATATTATATGAATTTTTTTGCCTCATATATTATCTAAGGGTGACTTAATATAAGGGCGAGTTTAATCATGTTTCTTTTTTCTACTGTTTACATCTATAGAAGACATGCAAATAAAGAATAATCAGATGTACCAATATTGCATGAATGCATGGTCCTTCAATGTTACTTTTTTAGTTTTTATTTTATTTTTGTATATATTAGGCATGCAAATAATAATGCATCTGGTAGGATTAAATAAAATTCAATACTTTTGTCTTATTCTATTTTTATAAGAATAAATTTCAAATTCTTCTTTTACGATTTGAGCTAATTTCTATTTTGTATTATATATATATAATTTAAAAAACATATTTTGTACGTATGTGATTTTGGGTTCATAATCAACTACCCAAAATATTGGAAGGAGGATGATGGTTAATTATGGCTACATGATTTAAGCTTCTGAAGTTGGAGATAAAATTTGGAAAACAAAAAAATACTGTCGTTTAATAAGAGGGCTGGGTAGCAGTCGCATTATAGCCGTTAATCAAATCAAGATCGATTACTCAATCAGTATCATCATATATGGAAATCAACAGTAACAAACTATTAGGAAAAAAATTTAATTAAATTTTTTAAAGTAATAGAATTGATGTTATTTTAATAAATAATAAATATTTTTGCCGTGTGAAAAAAACACGGTTCAGAAGAGAAGAAAGAGGTGAAGGTGCGAATTATATGTATATATACATATATGAAATTTTCATGTGATCGTTATGAACATTATTTCATGTGATATTAATGAAAATTTATTTGATGTGATCTTTGGGAATAGTTTTTTTATCTTTTACATTTTAATTTGGTTTGGGCCTATAAACTTTAGTTTGCAACTTGGTTGTATTAAGTTTTTTAGTTTTTTTATAATAGGCTAGACCAAACAAATAAATCAAGTCTTTAATAGGTCAATATACCAATATAGGCTCTAATTATTGTAGATAGACTTAGGTTATCAAAGCCAAAGCATGGCCTAATTTGGCCCATTTATACCACTAGTTGTGACCTGTGAAGAACATCAACGTAGCGGAACAACAAACTTCACAATTGAAAAGAAACATGGTCTATACCAAAAAAAAAAAAGAAACATGGAATAATCAGCGACAAATATCTAAAATCATTTAAATGACAATGGATCCTCATAAATCATTCGATCAGTGTTTAGATATTAAAAAAAAAAAACAAAGAAGTTGCTATTGAATATGTGCAAGAAATTTTCATACTCTATATGTATAGATATATCTTCATTGATTTTTATTTTCTTTAACAATTTCCACTGATTAATTGTCAAATACAAATAACACCAATAAACAATTCAATTCCATTACCAATAGCAACTGTAACTCTACATTAAAATAATTTTCTAAAAAAAAAAGGTAAATGTAAAATAACACTCCAATTTTTTAAAGAAATAAAATCAATAAATACAACCACACACAAAAAAAGTTATAATAAAAAAAAAAGGTATGAATTTCACTCATGTTAAAAACACCAATAAACAATTATGGTTAGCAAAAACAAAGAATTTCTCTTTCTTAAGGTTCAAAAATATAAATCAATTTTTTCCTCGAGTGGACAATATAATTATCAATGCATAATCCAAGAACATGTATTTTTTAAATCTTGAGAAAGGAAAAAAAACATCATATCTTGTCACAGAATGGTTGGGTTCCGGGGGTGAGTGCAAATAAGAAAAAAGAGAGGTTAAAAGAAAACCCTAATTGGAAAAAAAAAACGAAAGAAGAAGAAATTAAGAAAAAAATAATCTGTTATATGATCATACATAAACAGTTCCAAATCTTCGTGTATTATTATTATTACAATTTTAGTGAGGATTAACTTATAATTACTTATATAATTAAGTATAAAACGTCCAACAATGCAGCAAAAGAAGTATCTAAGTTATTGCATATCCCTAATCAAATCCCGATTCTTGCGATCTTTTTTTTTTTTTTTTAAGTTTTTTTCAATCACGCTCCCTACCCATTGATATTCCGATTTTTGAACAATTAATTTATATTCATGTAATCATCTTTTAACAGCAATAACGCATTTGTTATTCATGTAACAGCAATAACGCATGAAACAATTAATTATCTTTTAATGGCGTAATCATCTCTCCTTAAATTTGAATTTTTTTAAATGCGTTAATTTGATTTGGTTATTCTTCGGAAAACTTTTAAAATACACCGTTTTATTCTCATACACCGTCTCAAATGATTTTTTCTCTTCTTTTCTTTATATTTCTCTGCAACGGTTTCTCTTCCTTGCATTTTCGTTTGTGAAAAGCTTCTATATATCCATCTCTTATTTGTAAACCCTAATACCAATTATCCGAGTTCGTCATCGTTCACTAACATTAACAGTACAACATCGCACTTTCAAGCATAACGTGAAGCAATCAAGTCACCAAATCACAGGACCTACTGTCATCATCCACCACTGGATCACCATCCGCAGGTTTTTTTTGGTTTGTTTTTTTTTTTTTAATTTTATATGCAAATTGATGGGTTTTTTTTTGTTCTCTTTTCGGTTAGTGAGGGAATATAGTTTGTTTCATTTTTTGACAAATTAGACTATATTTCTAATTTTCAACTGATGATTGACTTGGTATAGTAGCTTCTTTGTTCAAGTGATCACAGGTCAAATTAATCTCCAGACGCATGGTGCTGTGAGTGTTCAGCGAAATCTGACAATGAACTTTTCGGAGAACCTAAATGATGTTGTACGTACGTTTGGCTTTTGAGAAACCCTAGAAGGAACAACAATTTCTCTCTCAAATCACTTCGATCCCTCGCAGGAACAAGCTCTTCTCTTCTGTTATTCGCAAGCACCTTCCTTCACCATCATCTTTTTCAGGTTACTATTCTTTTCTTTTCTCTTTTTAAAATTAAATTATCTATTTATTTTGATCGGTGACTAGAAAAGGATTATGGATCGATCAGACAATTCATGTGCTCATTGGCTAGCTAAATTAGATTAAAAGATAGGAAACAATCATCATATTTTCCTGACTCCTCCTTTAGGGTTTAGTTTCCCTTTTAAATAAAGACGTAATGCTAATCCTTCTTAGACTTTTTTTTTTTTTCTCTGGGCTAGTGCCCTTTATACGCATAAAAAAGAAGCTCCTTTGATTTTTTTTTTTAATTTTATATGCAAATTGATGGTTTTTTTTGGTTCTCTTTTCGGTTAGTGAGGGAATATAGTTTTTTTAATTGCTATAGTAGTTCAACGTAAGTTGATTTATTTTTTTTATTTGTTGACGAAAACATGTTTGTTAAAAGGTGTCGCTGTAAAAGCGTGCGGTGAGAAGTGATTGTTGTTGCCTCACTTTTCAGGAAGCTTGAATACCAAAGAGGGAATTTTGATACTGCCCTTCAAGTATTTCAAGGTATAGACATCATGGGTTTGACCCCAAGGATGATCAGGGCAGTTAATAATCCTTCTTAGTCCTTTGCTTTTTTCTCTGGGCTAGTGCCCTCCTTATACACACAAAAAAGATGCTACTTTGATTTTTTATTTTAATTTTATATGCAAATTGATGGTTTTTTTTTTGGTTCTCTTTTCGGTTAGTGAGGGAATATAGTTTCTTTCAGTGTTTGACAAATTAATCTATATTTCTAATTTTCAACTGATGATTGACTTGGTATAGTAGCTTCTTTGTTCAAGTGATCACAGGTCAAATTAATTTTGACTTTTTTCTATTTCGATAATTAACTATTTGTTCCACTTTAGCACATCGCTGTGGTGAAACTAAATGTTATAATTCTATGCTTCCTGATAGGCTTTTTGTGTGACAAGAGGGGTTAGGGATTGGTTATAAAAGTCATCTTTCTTCATGTAAGTGGAGACTATGGTCCTTTACTTTGGAGCTTAAGATTTAGCTCTAATACTTCTAACTGTTTTAGCATCACCTGATCAAAGTTATAAGCAGATACATCACATATGGTTAGGCTGGGCTTGAACAATATAGCTTTTTTTTTTCTTTCTCGTTAGTTAACTTTCAGTTTGTCACAGGTTACGTAAATAATATCCTTAATTAATTAATAAAACTAGCACATGATATAAAAATGGAAATTAATATTATAAAATTAGCACACTAAAATTTAGTTTTCTTTCCGTATGTATATATATATATATATATATATATATATATATATATATATATATATATATAAAATAAAATGACTCCTAAATTTGAACTTTCATTTTGGCATATTTTAAATCATTATATTATTTATAGAGTTTATATAGTTTTTTGTAATATATATATATATATATATATGTTAAATTTATTAATTAAGAATATTATTTATAGAGTTTATATAGTTTTTTTGTAATGTGTATATATAAAATAAAATATCTCCTAAATTTGAATTTTCACTTTCGCATATCTTAAATTATTTAGTTACCGTGAATAATATCTTTGATTAACAAAATTAGCACATATATATGATATAAAAATGAGAATCAATGCCTTTAAATTAGCACATATATGTGATATCAATTCAATGCATGATTAAAGATATTCTTGTTATGATTTACCAAAAAAAAAAGAAAAATTCTTGTCACCATATATATACACATATATTCCCGTTACCTGATTCTTCTTCCACTTGAACAGGTTTTGCATGAAATAGTTTGAATTTGATGGCTCCTAGTTCGGCTCCTGTAGTATCTATTGAACCAGAGTTTTGCCCTCAAGCAGTGATCGACTGGTACAAATTAACAGGATCAACAGAATATAGGCGAGGTGGTGGGAAAAGAGATCTGTCCTTAAAAGCAAAGCAGCATCTACGTGCTTTGGGTTGGAATTTGTGGTACATTGATAAGCAAGGTAGATGGGAATTGCGTTATACATCACCCATCAATATTAGGAACCATATTTCTCTCAGAAGGGCATGCGAAACATGCATAGAAGAGGGAGGTTGTGGGCCTGAAAATGTTCCCTTGATTCTAGAAACAAAGGGTCTTCAAGTTGAGCATGATCATGATCATCAGCCTTTAACAACTACAACCATGTCATCTTCTGCACAGCCACAAGAGCAACCAAGAACATGCAAGAAACCAAGTGCAAGAGCGAAGCCAAGAACATGCAAGAAACCAAGTGCAAGAGAGCATCCAAGAACAAGCAAGAGAAAAAAGGTGGATCACTCTCAACCCACGAGTGAGCTTGTGATTTCATCTTCTGCACAAGCACAGGTGGTACCAAGAAAATCCAAGAAACAGAGGGTTGAGCCAAGAAAATCCAAGAAACGACAAAGGGAGTCATGTGATGATGGTGATGATGATGAGTGGAATCCAAGAAATGACAAAGGGAGTTCCATAGGCGGTAAAAGAGGTAAAGTCTTATGATCAATGAAAAGGGTGAGGCATGGGGATGAGGTACAAAGTTCTTCAAATCCTCGTACAGTGATCTCTTGGTTGATTGACAACAACGTCGTACTTTTAGAATCCAGGGTGTTCTGCCGCGGTAGATATAATGTGGTGAGAAAAGGGAAGCTATTGCATTGTGGCATAGAATGTGATTGTTGTGGTTTGGTTTTCGGCCCCACTAACTTTGAGGCTCATGCTGGTTGTACAAAGCACCATCCATTTACTAGTATCTTCTTGGAAGATGGAAGATCACTGTTGGATTGCCATAGGGAAGCCTTGACTAGTTCACAAAAAAAAAATCATGATGCTGTTATGCAGAGAGACAATGTTTATAAAGACAATAATGACAACATCTGTTCTATCTGTCGTTATGGTGGTGAATTAATGCTTTGTGATAGATGCCCATCCGCATTCCATCTCGGTTGTCTAGGTCTTGAGCAAGTTCCTGATGGTGATTGGTTTTGCCCACCATGTTGCTGCAAAATATGCAATAGACCAAAATATGGAGAAGAATGTGCAGATAATGTGGATTGCAGTATTCTCGTTTGTGATCAATGTGAGCACAAATACCACATTGGGTGCCTAAAGACTAGAGGCTTTACCAGTAACTTGGAAAACCAACCTAATAAGAATTGGTTCTGCAATGCGGATTGTGAGAACATATTTTTCAGTCTACAAAAGATGATAGGGAAACCAATTCCCTATGGCAATCCAACAGTGATCTTCCAGCCCTGGGACTGATAGGGCTGGCCTTATCTCGTTTAACTCGTCGAGTAGTGGAATAAAGATCTGCTCGTCGTCTAATGATTAGTTCCTTTCCCCTGCTTCTATCATCGTCTATATAATAGATCACGCCTCTAACTATGAATTTTAAAATTCATAAGAAATGGATTCCACTTTCAGTGGTTGAGTCTTACATTTCTCATTGCTCTCTCTAAGAGAAAGTTAGTAGAGTGGTCTCCTCCTCTAAGTCGAAATTACATAAATAAGATAAGCAAGACTTATCTTCAGTTCCGCACCAGGACTCGGGGAGAAGGTAGCTTCAACGAGCGCTTCCCCGGAGGTGCTTCCCATGTTTTTCTTGGTTGGACCAACCCAACCGGCGATTTACAACAAACAAGTCTTTCCTCTTGTTGGGGGGAGCGGAAACAAGAAAAGAAAGAAAACAAGAAAATGAGAGAAAAATTATGGAAAGTGCTAGAAGAAGTTGCATTCTATTTTCTAATACCCGTATTAGTTTGCTTTTTTATCTTTGCCCCTTTGATTCTCCTTTATGCGTGGGTCTGGTTGAACCAGCCCCACGTCCAAGCTACGATTTCTTTTTATCAGAAAGAGGGTATACCGTACATATTGCGGTGTACCCTCTTTTCTTACGAGGTAATACCCCTGCCAAGAGACCATAAAGATATTAGTCCTACGTCTATAGATACCATTCATTCAAATAAGAGTGTCGACTCATCTGCTCCTCCCTCCATTCACAGCCCGCTTGATCAATTTGAGATAATCCCATTGATTGATATGAAGATAGGTGACTTGTATTTCTCATTCACAAATCCCTCTTTGTTTATGCTGCTCACTCTCAGTTTGGTCTTACTGCTGGTTCATTTTGTTACTAAAAAGGGAGGAGGAAAGTCAGTACCAAATGCTTGGCAATCCTTGGTAGAGCTTATTTATGATTTCGTGCCGAACCTGGTAAACGAACAAATAGGTGGTCTTTCCGGAAAGTCACTTTTACTTTTTCGTTATTTTATAATCCCCAGGGTGATACCTTATAGCTTCACAGTTACAAGTCATTTTCTCATTACTTTGGGTCTCTCATTTCCATTTTTATTGGCATTACTCTAGTGGGATTTCAAAGAAATGAGCTTCATTTTTTAAGCTTCTCATTACCCGCAGGAGTCCCACTGCCGTTAGCACCTTTTTTAGTACTCCTTGAGCTAATCCCTCATTGTTTTCGCTCATTAAGCTCAGGAATACGTTATTTGCTAATATGATGGCCGGTCATAGTTCAGTAAAGATTTTAAGTGGGTTCGCTTGGACTATGCTATGTATGAATGATCTTTTATATTTCATAGGAGATCCTGGTCCTTTATTTATAGTTCTTGCATTAACCGGTCCGGAATTAGGTGTAGCTATATCAAAAGCTCATGTTTCTACGATCTCAATCTGTATTTACTTGAATGATGCTACAAATCTCCATCAAACTTGCTTGTTATTTATTTATAATTGAACAAAAGCGAGGAGCGAAGTATCTCGAGCTACCGAGTTTACGAGGTGAAGGAGCGATAACCGCAACCAAGAGTCGCTTGTCGAAAGCTTGATTGACCAGAGAGAGTTTCCAGCGACGGACGATAGGGTAAGAGCCGCTTCTTTCTTGCGGGGAACGCTTTCGTAACCAATTTACATTTCCTTGGCTTCAGGCTAGTCAACTCATCTTATGCGCTTTTTAAGAAATCCAGTTCAAGTACTCAAAAGTCAAAGAAAGAGAAGGATCTAGTGACGTAAACCACATGATGCCAGTGGCGATGAACACATCCAGCCGAAGCCAATAGCAATCAGCACTCCGGTCATGGTCTGAGAGGAAATGGTAAAAAAGGTTCCGGAGAGGGAAGGTACCACTTAAGAAGTCCCCAATCGTTATTTTATTCATGGATGGAAAGCCTTCGTTATATGAAATTACACTGCCAGTAGTCAGCTTTCAAGTGACCTGTAGGGCTCCTCAAGGATGGGCTGGCTAAGCTTGCTCCAGGACAGGAGTGGTTGAAGAGAGGTACAACCTCTGTTCCATTATTTTATTGGGTTCCCCCTTATCTATCATAGTCAGACTGGAGGCCGAAAGAAAAGGATAGCCAAAAAACAGCCATAGGGGGTTCTTATCAGAAAGAGAAAAAGGAATACGAATTCGATCCGTAAATAGGAAACGAATCTAGCACTACAACTAGAAGAAAGAAAAACTAGAGTAGCCGGTAGGCGCCCCGTCGGATGTTTTCGTTGGATTGGTTTTTGAGACGAAAAATCGGATGTCCCTTTATCAAGTGCTGTAGAGGAGACAGCTGATGGTGCTAAATCAGAACAATTGCTACCAAACATCTAAAAAAAATCCGTCTTAGACTCTATCAAAAATAAATAAAAGAAGAATATTATTCGTAAAGAAGGTGTATCCCCCAAGGCAAGGAATTTAATTCAGTGACATAAGGGGTATAAGCATCTGATGAAGCAAAAGCCTAGTTCTCGGTAAAGAAAGCTCTCACCTCAGGGAGGAGGGGGATCCATTCCTTTTTCTATTATTATTTATGTGGTCTTGGACGGGAAAAGAAATGCTAGAAGAGTTGGAGCCCTTCTTATTGATTCAAGTAAGATTTGTAGCTAAGCTCTTCTATAAGTGAGTTCTCTGGGCTTTTAAGGAAGGAAAGGAAAAGAATCTTATCCGATCGGCCGCTCATTCTCACATTTGACTAATAGGTTGAAATTTCCCTTCCCTTAAGGCGGCTTAGGACAGCGCATCTTTCAGGCTTTGAATCGCTTTCATCGGTAAAATTACATCCATATCCATGGACACCAAAGGCGGCTTCCTAGCCGGAGAAAGTACAGTGAAGTCTACAGAGCCCTGATCAGTTCTATCGAAGCCGATCTTGCTAATCGCGAACCCCTCGTCTTTACTAAGAAGATAAACTGTTTTCTCGTCGCTTCCGGCACTGCTAAAGAGCCCTTCCCGAGCATTTCTGCGAGTTGATTCTACACCTATTTCTGGCTATTTTCTGCCAAAAATCGAGTTCACGAACATGTATCTTTATACTTTCTTTACGGATGAACCAATTTCTAAACGCCGAAGTAGATTCTAAAGAGATCCCACTTCCTCATGAATTTCTTTTGACTCGGAATCTTTTGTTTCAAATCCCAGTCCAAGGGAGCTACCTCATTTTTCACCTTGAATTGATGCAGAATTTCTGACTTTTCGTGTAGGATTAGATCCAGGGTCTTTGGCTGACCGATATTGCACACCAGAATTTAGCTATTTCCATTTTTTTCTTGATAGCCGGTCACATGTATAGGAGACCAACTGGGCATTGGTCATGGTCTAAAATCTTATCTTATAGAAGCTCATAAAGGTCCATTTACGGGCCAGGGCCAGAAAGGCTATATGAGATCCATGGTATGCTCCATTCTCTCTTTACCCTAAATTATTAGGCTCTTTAACCATTCACCTTATATATTCCATTCCCCTTTATCCATATCTAACTAGCTACTGACTATGGTACACAACTTTCATTGTTCACACATCACATGTGGATTTCGAATACTTGATGCTGCTGCGCATGCAGCCATTTTTATGTATGGTAAGAGACTATGATCCAACTACTCGATACAAGGATCTAAATCTAATAGATCGTGTTCTTAGGCAATGAACTATGGCTGTCATCTCCTTCTCTTGCACTCTGTATCCTCGCTCTGTATCATTGAGTTTGCGGCTTTCGAAGGCGATGGGATGTCCCTCCTGCATAAGCACACCTCCTATTGAAAGGTCGGAAGCATCTGTGTGGACTTCGAGCACCTTTTCGAAGTCTGGCAAGACTAGAATAGGCTCCTGTGTAAAAGCTGCCTTCAACTCCTCGAAAGCATTCTGGCACCTCTTGGTCCACTCCCACGACTTGTTATTCTTTAATAGTTCTGCGCAGAAAATCCCTTGATGAACCGCCGATAGTCATTCACCAAACCAAGGAATGACCGTCACTCAGATACCTTGGTAGGAGGCTCCCACTCTCTGATGGCCTGAACTTTCTTCTCGTCCATCCTGATCGTACCATTCTTGATCACATGGCCAAGGTTAGCTAAGCCGCCTTCGCAAAGGAGCACTTCTCCTTCTTGATGTAGAGCACCTGAAGACTGTGTTCCAGGCGGGAGAACGTATTCTTCGCTATCTCAAAGTTTGGGTCTTCTTAAACCTTTTACTTATCCTTCACTCATTGCCTATGCAGATGCTGATTGGGCTGGATGTCCCGATAGTCACTACAGGTTATGCTGTCTTCTTTGGTGGCAATCATATATCATGGAGTGCTAAGAAGCAGAGTTTCGAGGTCCAGTGCTGAATCTTAATACCGTTCCGTAGCCTTTGCAGTGGCGGAGACAATTTTGATTCGTCAATTACTTCGGGATCTTCATATTTCCCTATTTTCCCCTGGAGCTCTTTCTTGTGAGAATTAGTGCGACGTACCTTGCTGTTAACCCGGGTTTTCATGCTCGCACTAAGCATTTAGAAATGGATTTCCATTTTGTTCGTGAGAGGGTGTCGCGTGGTGAAGTTCGGGTATGCTATGTTTCCAGCATGTACCAATTGGCAGATGTCTTTACCAAGGCTTTATCTTCTGCTAAGTTTGCTCCTCTTCGGTCCAAGCTTCGTGTAGTTCCTCCCCTTCAGCTTGAGGGAGCTGTTAGACCATATATATCTTTGTCATACACCGATCTATAAAGATAGAAGCAAGCCTAGTTAGGCTTGATGTGCCTAATATTATTCTATCACTATACCAGGGATGCCGATGGAATATTTTAACATCTCAAGTTGGTTCATCCAACCAGAAGAGTTTGGGTCTCGTTACGCTGTCTTGGATGTTGAGCCTACGTGCGATGAAAGGGATGAAGATGATGCTATGCAGACTGACATCTCGGAACAAACTATTAAGAGCCTCTCCAGCTGGCGTCCATGAGAATATCCAGTGTGTTGTGGAAGACCAGATGCGCTCTTAGCTGCCTTTCAAGATGGCAAATCTTTCTCAACTTTCATTGGTTTGGCGGCCCTCTTTTGTGCTCCCGCCTTCCTAGCCTTATGGACAGGTTTTTCCTAGTTCTGAAACTCTTCCCGCAGCCTTGCTTGCCCTTATTGCCCTGCATACCTCGGCAGGCATACCCCGGAACCAATTCATCTCTCATCGGCCCGCTTTGCTAATCCGTGGACCAAGCTTTTAACAATACCCTAGGAAAACTGGAAATCAAGTTATCGGCGGGAAGGGAAGCCCGGCTGGTCGTGTTGGTAGGTGAACGAAGTCAATCCCGGGATGGAAGCCCAAGCAGCTATACTGGTATGGGCCACTCGCTTAGTAAACTGCGCTCGCCCTAGTCAAATCCAGATCTTGTTCCTTTGCGAGCGGAAGTCAGAACGAATACCGAGACTCCTTTCTTTTACGCCTTATTAGTCATGAAAGCGGATCGCTTTGTTTGTAATGAAAAGGAAAGAGAAGGCGGCTGTAGAGATAGAGTCTTTGCTTACGGGCAAATGAAACATTCTCTCTTTGTCAGGCTTAAGGTAAAGGGCATGAGAGAAAGAAAGTGCTTGTTTCCGGGCATATCGATGGGAATAAGAGCAGGCGGTAAGTGAGGCAATTCCTTCCGGTAGTGGATGCTGGTAAATCAGAGTCAAATCTATCTTTTCGGAAGCGAAGTCGTAACTTATACCGTTCGAAAGGCGCTCCAGCCCTGTATACTGAATAGGCTGAAGGCCCAGCTATTAAGGAAGGAAGTGCGTTCAGTCTATCTCTGTGAAAAGAGTGAAGCTCTGGGTAAAAAAGACCCCCAGGTATACCCACCAGCATAAGGAATGGGACTAGTTGTTGTTAATCCACTACCTGGAGCAGCAGGGATGGAAGCCATTTACTCAGTTCAAGTGTCACCCGTAGTATAAGCACCAAAGCTTGATAATAGTAGGGGCTAGCTGTCCCTTTCAATCAAGCGCTCTTCCTTCTTACCGGCACCTTTATTTCATCCCCCACTTTTCATCTTTGAGCGGTCCCGCTCATTTCGGGCAAGTGCCCGGCTTGAACAGTGTGCTTAGAAGAGGCAAACAGATGGAGAGCAGCTTGTCTTTGTCACAAAAAAAGAAGGATTCCATCCAGCCATAGGTATAGGTGTGTGTCCCTTTCCCCTACGGCTACCTTATTGCGAACGAAAGACCACTCAAAAAGTGAAGGGGCCCTCCTCACCGCTCCCCTTCCCCTTCTCACGGAAGGAAGACAAAAAAACAAAACTAACCATGACAAGGGCCAGCGATCTCACTTACGAGAAGCTCCTCTCTAGACAAACCAATCGGCAGCCCAAACACATCAACACCGCTTCTCAAGAGACTGAAAGAAAGAAGCATGAAACCCGTTGGGGCCAGGCGTTGTTTACTAATTCATATTAGTACTAAGTAAGACCGGGAATTCATATTAGTACATCGTCGTCATCGAGACGAGAACGCTTTCTCGCAATTTCTTGGAGCAAGCGCTCGTTCTCGCGCTGCTACAGACAATAAAGAGAAACCCTAAATCAGTGACACACGAAAGCTTGATCCTCAATTTCGGAATATCAGGAGCAAAGACCAGAATTCCTTTCGTTGGAAGCGAGGCTGTATAGATGTAAGGCGGTTTGGTTTCGCCTCTCAAAACTCATTCGACTGAACTAAGGCGACCCGCGGGAAGAGAGACTCGTTCCATGTTAGCTTAGCAGCTCGTCTTTTTTCTATTGGGACCGTCTACAGGGAGCCGGCGGGCTCTAGCGTAGAAAAGGATCGACAGGCTCAATACAAAAAGTCTGACTTTTTGGTGATCTAGTGGAACTTGTCTAAGGGAGTGACTTATGGGCATAACAAGACCCTACTGAATACAAACAAAATCCATAAATAAAAAAAAGAACCTTGCTACTGAAAAAAAGAAAGTCCCCGAGTCCATGTCGTGATAATAGAGCAACGCCTGGATGTCGTTGTCGAAAGTCTAGCCCTTGGACCCCAAAAAAGCTAGGGAATCCGCTAGGGCTCTGATCATAACCTGCTTATCTTTCTCATCGAGATTGGCTTGGTTTGAAGTGTACCCATAGAACGGTACAAGATCGAAAATAATGCATAGCATTCCCAGTGAGATGCCCAAGAGAATCAGAACGAGGAGAAGACTTTCCACGAAAGGTAAAAGTGGTTAGTCGGCTTGATAGTTAGTGTTGGTTTGGAAGTACTAGATCTTTTTCCTTCTAGCCTTTCCGCACATCTTAGATCCTCTTCTGCCATCCAGTCTATCGAGCATTTAGGTTCTGAAGCATTAGATCTTTCGTTTCAGAGGTTGCAAGGGAGAAGGGAGTTTCGAGCCATTGAGAAACCGCCTTCTGCTCCGTTGGTTCTTCGTTGGAAGCGAATAAGGATGGTGTGCCTGTCAGCAGGTTTTTTTTGCATTACATCGGGTCGCTACAGTTGTAAGCCAGCCTAGATCCTTTCCTCTGATTACCGATTCTTAAAGCCAGTCTGCAAGCAACGAGTTCCCCATTTCCAGCCAGCTAGTTCTGATAGTTTTTCCCTATATAGTCTTGAATCATGGCCTCTTCCTACAGTTTGAAACAGAGTCTTCCCTCTTTCTTCAGGGCAGCTGTTGAGAAGTCTCATAGGTTTAGGTTCCGGGGGCTCTTCCTTGGGATAATTTTCTTATAGCAACTAGAACTCGACTCGAAGAGTTGATATAGCTAACAGAAGAAAGGACAGAGGTACCTCTGCGATCCATAGCCGTAGAAAGACTATCGGTGTAAAGATTCTCAGCTAGTCGGGAAAACCCCCTCTATCTTTTCAAGTCCCATTCCATTGGTCGGCCCCCTCAACAAGGGGTTCGGAATTCTTTCTCTTCCGGCCCTTTTAAGTCCAACTGCTCAGATAGCAAAATCGTAAGGTTCACAGTCTGAATCTCTTACCTTATTCTCTCTTGGTAAGAGAAAAAAAGTCCTATCCTTCAGGGCTGTCCTTGCGGAAGTTGGTGCTTAGCCGTCCAATCGTGAAGTTCTCATAAACGGATTTAGGGTTGGCTTCTTCCTGAGCTCTAGTTCAGTTCCTCGGATTGAGATAGAGAGCCTACCGACCCCTTCCCTTACTCAATAGGACTAGCTATAGAAAAAGTTAATATAGAGAAAGTAAGGTGTGAATGATTGGCTTCTCTAAGGCTGACCGTAGCTAGTGCTTTGCTTAGTTAGTCGTTTACCTTTGCTTTGGAAAGCGAGAAAGATGATTTTGGAAAGCGATTAGGCCTTATAAATAACCAAACCAGGGGAACTTACTTTCATTCCCGAAGGCTAGGCAGCAAGTTCAGAAAGGAAGGCCCGCCTACCAATCAAAGTTTCCAGAGAATTTTTGACATCGAAAAAGACTCCCACTCGGACTGACCGATGGCATCTCTTCCCTGGCCTACCATCCAAGGGCAAGGGGAGTCAATAGCAGTTGAAAGAAGAAAGATACCTGAACTGACCATGAAAGTTGTCTTTATCAATAAGGCCTTACATCTTATTCATCTCTGCTTGCTCTTCCAAGTCTTTCTACTCCTTCCTCCGATCACCACCAACCACAACAAGGTGAACCAGCTCCCGGAGACGAGCATTCTTGCCATACCATTCAACGAGTCCAGTCAAGTTCTTCACACGGTCCAACCTTGCCATTGTGAAGAAGATCGGCTTGCTCCGGTCCTTTAGCACACATCAGTGTTCTTTGTTCTCAACATGGCTGTAAAGGAGCTCCTTAATCTAAGGATGGAAGTAAGTCAACCTCCTGTTCTCCTCTGTGTAGGGGAAGTCAAGACTCGTATCACCACCAGGTGAAAAAATGTTTCACTTGGGATCAAAAACATCAATCCCATGAACAACTCGGTAGAGCCCAGTAAGAGTGAAAGCATTGTGACTCTCGTCTTGTCCGTGCTTCCAGCTATTTCCTGAAAGGTGCTGGCGATGATGAAATCTGTATGATTCATGGCAATGAGATCAGTAGTTAATTGGCAGGAAAACTCCTCCAACCTTTTCCAGTAGATGTCAGAATCTTGGTATTTGTTTTATCAAGAGCATGAGCGATGGTGCACTGTGTAACCCCCATTGCTAACAAAGAAGCAACAATCTTTCCATCACTGTAGTTGCCAATGATAAGATCGATCTGGCTTTTTCTTTCACTCCTAAGTCATTTATTTCGCAACTTCCTCTGTGAAGCGAAAAGACTGGAACTTCGACATCTAATGACCTGTAGCCGATTGCTTACTTTACTCCTCTTTATTAATCTTTCTAATTGAAAGGCAATTAGTTTATTCTCTAAATGTAGCATCCCGGCTAAGGGAAGGATGAAAGCCTTGCCCTACTTTACCTTCACGGCCTAGGCCCCCCTTGTTCGTTACCCAGCTTGAACTACTTCCTTCGTCTTTGGACTCTGCCAGCTTCTTCCTGTGCTTACTATTAGAGCAAAAGGCGAGGCCTAGTCTTTCACTTTTTAATTAAAGTACGTAAATCAGTTTCAAGCCTTTACTTTTAACTCTTTACAGCAGTCTCTGAAAGTTCTAGGTCTCCTGCCTTTTTAAAAGGTTAGGAAGAGAAAGATCTGGGTGCTACAAGCAGAAATCCATAGTAAGTATTCGACTTAAATAAAGATATTGCGTAAGAGAGACTCAGTCTCTTGAGACCAACGATATTGATTGAGGAAGCCTACCTGTCACCTTGAACCATGTCTGTCAAGGGTGAAAGATAGCCCTAAAGTCAAGGCCCGGAGATAGGATTTCTCAACTGTCGATCGACGTGACAATCATGCCTGCTTCAGTCCCCCAATAAACGAAAAAGGATTGCTGGTGACACGAAAGCTGTGCTCGACGCTCTCTTTCCTATTCCACTGCGCTAAGTGGTCTTTCCCTTGCTGGCTGGATGACTACTATGGACAAAGATGACGACTACTCTCAGTCTCTGGTCAATCCATGCTGATGCTAGAATAGCTTTTCCCCCCGCCCATACCTGGGAAGAGAAAGTACAACCTCTGCTGCATCCTATCCTCTACTTTAGTTGAATTCTTTTGTTCTAGAATCACAGACATTGGCTAATGATATCACATACTTTCTGGTTATGTCATACTCTATTCTATCTACTCTTACTGACCTTCCCTTCGAGCAGACTAAGAAGAAGCCCACGTAGCGGTAGCAGCTACGACTTCTTCCTTCTGGGCTTACTTGCCAAGTACAATAGCAACGGATTCTGTACCAGCAAACCATATTTCACCGGGTGTTCCCTCTCCGTTCTAGCTTTCTAAATAAGTCAGATCGGTGCCTTTTCTCCGGGAAGACTCCTCAATCAGTTAACTGGGTATGAGAAGGCCTCCCTTCTAGTCTATAGTAGCCCTTCTTCCTCCAACCCTGAGTTCCAGTGAGACCAGCCGAGCCAAGCGAGTCCAATAACTGCTTCGTCAATAGCAGAGGATATCCCTCCAACAGCTAAATTGGAGGATGGCACTTGCACTTGGGTTGGGAGCTTTCCATTCTCTATGGCTAATTCCTCGCTGGCCGATCGCCTTTCACCTGGTTCTATTAAGAAATTTCCCGGTGTGAGCTTCTAATTCTGACAACAGCTAAATCTAGGGCATTGCATAAGGAAGAAGGAGGAGATTCCCTGGTATGAATTCAATTGATTGGGCATTTCTCTTGGAGCGATCATTCTTGGCCACTTCCTATTAAGATAAGGTTTCCCATCCGAATTGCTGCTGTTAAAGGATTTGTTTCGCTACGCCCCTCTTCCTGAGGCCTTTGCTTCGTGATTAGGAAGCTGCTTCGCTCCTCATATCCTTTCTTCCGGATGAACGAATCAGACTGAACCACTATATAATTTTCAGCTGCTGACAAGGAGCTACTCTTTCCCTCCACTCCGGGCTGGCAAGCTTATATCTCTCGATAGCTGCATCGGATCTTTCCTGAAAGCTTGGCAAGGTGCGAAGCGAACTCATATCGTCGTCCAGGGTGCGTAAGCCTTCTGATCCTACTTTGTCGTTTAGATTATGCCAAAAAGACGGGGAAAATGATCAACTGTCACATTTTGATGCCAGTTTAGGGCTAAAATGAACTTTCATCCAAAAAGACCGAGAAAACGCTCAACTGGCATGATGGAACTGTCACTAAAGAGGGAAAGTGATTGCTTCCAATTTTCCCGAGAAAATGGCACATTCACATTTAAGATAATCGGCTGGCTGTGGGCTTGAAGGAAGATAAGAATTCAAGGATAGCTTTGGTAACTCTTTTCCCCACAATGCTCCAGCTGGATTGAAAGAATTCAGCAGTCAAACCGTCAGGTCCTTGTGCCTTATTTGCCTTTAGAATGATTGTCTTCTTCACATCATCAGCCGTCATAAGAGCCACCAGTGCAGATCCTTGCTCATCAGTGAGAAAATGCCCCTGCATAAAATGCCCATCTATAGGACATAAATCAAGCCTTAAGCCATACAGTCCTTTACAAGCGATGCGGCATTCCTCCGATGACTTATCAAAGACTGATCAAAGACAATCACATGAAAAAACTAACAATGACTTGGGTTTTTGGATCTTTACCTCTCAAAAAAAGGTCCTTTATTGAACAAATTATATGGTTTATGGAATAGGTTGAATAGTGTGATAACTTGTACTAGATATAAGGTAATATATCCAGGATCTATGTATGCTGAAACTGTGTTTAGTGAACCGTTCCCCCGTGCTTCTGATATTCATGTTATCACATTGGCATTTATACAATTGCTGGAGGAATATGCATTTCATCTTAGGTCAAATTATGTGAAATTCACTTTCGGCTATAATATGCAAATCAAATCACATAGTACTGTTTCGTTCACGTTAAGTACCGCATTGCCATTGTTTACACCCACTGGTCTTCCTGTAAATAAAAAAGATATCTATTAGAATATTGAACAAATAGTCATGATATATGCTTATAGATATCAAGATGCTTTGATTAAAAGTGTCTTTATTCGTTTATATTACGAAGATAATAAGGATGTAGCATTCGATTTGAAATTTCCGGAGTTTCCTTTCCCTGCAAATGATATGATAAGAGATATCATGAATGTTCTTGTTTATGAACAAGGAGGTAATGCACTACCAGATGTCAAATCACTTAAGCAAAAAGAGGGGCGTTATCCTACTCAAATTACCGAATGAAAATGTAAGAAGACTGAATGTAGGCCTTTCATTGTAGCCGATACCGAGACTATACTGATCAATAACCAACAAGAGACCTGCTACATAAGGCTATATTTACCCGACCTGATAGCGCTTTTCATTGGTCTAACCGCCATACCATTCACAATTGCTGTAATGGATTCCGTAAAATATCTTTCATAAGATAGTTTCTCACATAAATGAGTCCTCCCCTGACCTCGAGGTCAAATGAATGGAATGAAAATGCATGAACAATAAAGGGATTTACTATGCCCTTTTTAAGGGGATTATTAAAGTTTTCATCATCAGTATCGCTCTTGCACTACTTAAGAGCATGCTCACCTCTATAGACTTTGTTGGATCTTTACTTTATTTGACCCCCTTCTTTGTTTCGTTCATGGATTGGATGCCCAGCGGTGAAAGCTCTTCACGCCCCCCACAGTCCGAACCCACGCAAGCAGCACCCCAAGAAGACAGTAATTCCAGACCAGAGCAGCCGGTTGCCCCTGAGGTTGACCATCCCTTGCTGGATGACAACACTCGTCGCGCCGAACTAGATGAGCGCGCGGGGTTTCATTTTCAAGGGTTGTCGGAAGAGAAAAAAGACAAAGTGTTAAAGGCACAAGTCCAAATAGAGAGGGCCATTGAGAAAGCTCTGCTCTCCGACGGGTATTCCCGGGATGAGCTTTCTCAAAGGAACAAACAAAATGAGATTCGAGGCTTTTTGTTCTACCCTAAGGGGAAACTTCTTTCTTTAATCAAATACGAGTCATATGTGAAAGAAGTAGAATTTGCTTCCCACCGTAGCCAACCCTATGGAGTTCTTATAAGTGCCATCTCTTCTTCAAGGCTCTTTCTAACTCGAGTTAAAAAAAAAGAGGTGGGAACGGGGGTAGGAGAGAAGGTGAAACAAATTGGGCTCACAGAATACTTCAGGGCTGGAGTGAAGAGCCCTGCACCTGTCAGGAACTGTATAAAAAAGGACCGAGAACTACATAAGGTTTGAGACTGACTTCCTTGAAAAGAGGGAGACAAGTTATGTAGGCAGTGGCCGTTCCAGAAATCTCGCGGTAGCTCGACCAAAGCCGGTCAAAGAATGAAGAGTACCAAATACGAGTCATATGTGAAAGAAGTAGAATTTGCTTCCCACCGTAGCCAACCCTATGGAGTTCTTATACGTGCGCGCCTGGATTCTAGAGCCATCGTGCCAGAGCTCATAACTCAGCTTAGGCGGTATCCCTTCTATCTATATGATATGTTTCCTTGAGCTAGAGTGGATTGAATCGAAATTGGAAACTTTTGGAAGGCTTAGACCTATAAAGGGAATAGGGGTAAGGAGGGGCAGTGGGGGAGGTATCGCCTTAAGGCCCAATAGACAGAATTTGAACTAAACATCTTTCATGGAAGGTTTTCGAATGAATGCGCAGTTAGGACTGCTGTTTGCAGGTGCAGATGAAGAAGACGTCTCTACCCTTGGAATAGAGTGTTTTTTCTTTTTTGCGTTGTAAGATCAGGGGAAATGAAGTTGCGTATCCAAGCTTATTGGAAAGAAATAGGTAGCTCGTAAGCTCACTCAATCCCACGAGGTGATAGCTATAGTTTGATGCGATCAAATCTTGACTATATGATCGTTCGGTTCGCATTCCTCTTTCATTTATACAATTCAAATCGAATCCCTAACAGAAAGAATGAAATGTTGGACCTGCATTGGTATCACTCACATACGTCACTATGACTATGGGTAGGAGATCCCGATCCCGAAAATGCCATTCATTACTATGATATCTCCTATTCCCAAAACTTGTCCGGGCAAAGAACAAGGGCTGACGGTTCGCCTTGAGTTGAAAACTGCTTCACTAGGCCGGTCAAATTAGAGATCGAAGAGCTTTTATAACTCTCGAGAACTAGAAAGCGAAGAGGAAATCTTACTTCTAGCTTAGAAGCAGATCCAAGCACTTATTGATCCAATCAGTCAAGTCAATAGTTCAAACCAAACATAACAAAAGGGAAAATATACTTATGAATCGACTTCTTTCTTTCCTTTCTGAAAGACGAAAAACAGACCCGACCGGATCCATTTTTGGTGTGAACTAAAACCGAACCTATCAATTCAAGAATAGAAGAACCAGACGAGTCTTGCTATTGAATTGATAGCCTTTCAAAGAAAAACGGAGGTCCGAAGAAAAGACTAATCTAATCCAATTCGTGTTTGTGGCTTGGACCCTTGAATTGTTTCCTATTAATCCTTATTAAATCCGTGAAGTTTTAACCTTGTTTTAGAAGCTTTCTTTGATGTGATATTGAGTGAATATAGGGCTTTACCTTCCTTATCATCTTCTTATGAATAGGAATAGAAAGCACGATTAAGCGGTGTAACCATCGAGAATCAGTCAACTCCTTTCTATGCCTGAAGCCAATGCTGACGCAAACGGATACATAAAGGATAAGCAGCTTCGCTAGCCCGGGCTTTCAAGCCGGTTTTTCGCAATTAATTGAAGTACTTGCCTTTCTTTCCTTCGTCTTCGGCGAAGGCCGCACGTGGAATGGTTTCAGTTTATGCTTTTTGTGCTCGCATGTCCTATTTTTAGAAAGACCCACATCTTTGTTAGTCCGTTCAACGCTGTTGATCCTGAAGTTGCTTCTAACAAATAGGGACAGAGACCACACCGATAACTCCTTCTTTTCCCCTTGGGAGAGGGTTGGTTGACGATTCCCTACTACGTACTAGATGGATAGGGGTGAAAGGTCCTTATCTATGCTATGGGACTCCTACTTTACCTGCTAACAATTTAGCTGGCTAACTACAATTCATCTTCTGGGTTCCCGCCTGGCCGATTGATCCGATGAGATTCAGGAAGAAAGATGTTCCAATCGTGATGGTTCTTCAACGACGAATTCCTCGTCTATTTGTGAATGATTGTTCATTCGCTATTTTATAACTATTGGATCAACTACTCGGGCTTTTAATAACCTTTGAACCCCGCGGGGGAACCCTAACCTAAAGTTACTTGCCCGTTCATTCTGATGAAATCACTTATATCTTTGCTTTAGAAACGATCTTGGGAGGCTCGCTATCCCGATTTATTCTAAAGTGCAGGCGAGGTAAACTAATCATAGCGAGGACCTCCTGTGAATCTTTGACTCAGTCAGCTCTATGCCTTTGTCTTGCCTTTGTTTACCCTATCCGATTCTTTACTTAATAGTCTCTACCTTTGTATCTGATGTTCCTGCACCCTTTGCTTTAGCATATCCATCTGGATGCAGTGAAGAAGCATAATATCCTTATCCATAAGTCTAACTATAACCATTGGTGGGTTCAATGTAATTAGGATCACCTTCTATCTTTGGACTTATTCTCTACTTCACCTGAGACTTGGGGTTATTCTTCAACTGTCTCAGAAACTTAACATTGCTCCGTCGAGGATGAGGAGCCATCACTCTGACTGCCAGAACAGAACAAGGACCTTCTCTGATGATGCAACCTTCACTCAGGCGGGGTCGGGGCAAGGGCAGCACGTCACGGAAGTTCTCAGCTTAATCTTACCAGCGCTATATCTTGGGTGCGCGATATGGTGGGACTGTCTAGCACAGACACCCCCAAGGATCCCTGGGCTGGTGAAGGCAGGGGAACCGGCAAGTTCTTCCACAGATGTCAGGCAGCTAGTAGACCACCTCAGTGAGCAAGCCAGGGAGGTGGCCAGTGAAGCTTCAATGGAAAGAACACCCAGAGCTCTTGCAATGTGGATGGCTGGGCTAACCCTAGCATTCGCTATCTCCATAGCGCTTGCTCAAAAGGTCCGGGGTTATACTGGTTATTAATACGAGCCTGGAATTTCTGGGAAAAGGTATACTACGCAAGCTTCACTCCTCTCCTTACAGTCGAGTGGCTTCACTCCTCTCTCCTAGATCTTAGCTTAGGAAAAAAAAGTCGAGTAGTCGTAATTCGAATAAAATGAAGGTGGGGCTGGGCAGTAGCACCGAGATCTCATAGAGGAGGCATTTTTATCGCGGGCTCCCTTTTAGATGTGGATTTATGTGGTTTTTTTTTATGCAAGACGAGTGAAATGGGAAAAGAAAGGTGGAGGTTGACCTGCTTTGTGACAGATGTGGAATGGAGCCTGAATCTACCATTCATGTTTTAAAGGGCTGCCCCTGGGCATCTGGCATTTGGCTACTCTGCCCATTAGCCCTTCATACTCAACAGATGCAGGCTCTCAACTTCTCAGATTGGGTGAAGGAGATGGGGAAGTGTCTTGATGAAGAGCAGCTGGAACTTATGCTAGTAGTTGCATGGGCTTTATGGAGTGATATAAATTTGCTGCTGTTCCAGGACATACAGAACTATCCTGTGGATGTGGTGAACAAAGCAATCAGCTTCTTCGAAGAGTATAAGAAGGATAAGCTAAAAATGGTGCAAACACCTATTGGCAGGCCCCACCCCATGCATGGTGTTTATAAGATGAATACTGATGCTGCAATTTTAAACCAGCAAGGGATTGGCTGCTTGCTTCATCCCGCCCTTCCTTCCCTCACCTGTCCCACGTGCTCTTTGATGCCGATAATACTATGTTATTAGTGACCATGAACACACTGCTTGAGACCCTTCTTTCTTGTGAATGGGTACGAAAGAAAGCTATTCTTCGCATCACTCCTTCCTTGGATTAGTAAACTACTATCGAAAATTCGTGGAGGGTTCTTCAAGGGCCCTGACCGATAGGAATCAAGGATGAGTCTCTACATCTATCTTCTATCTGTTAATTTAGGATTCAAAAGGCTTCAGGAAGACAATGAGATCTCAGACTTTCCTGAAAGCTTAGTAAGGGAGTCCTAAGTCAAATAGCCTTATTCAATTCAATGATTTTTGAGTGAATACCCGAAAGAAAGAATGGACAACCCACGGGGTCACTCTTTCCTTAAAGACTCATGTTATCGTTCACGCTTCCCGGCCAGGGATTCCATACCTAAAAGGCAGCTACATGTCTACTATTTATTCATACTTTAGAAATGAAGGACTCTCTCTATCCTGAGTTACTCAACCAGACCCGGACCTTACTCATACTTACTTCCCGGTACTCAAATCCGCTATTTCTCAACCGGACTCGAAGGTTGTGGATAGAAAGGGGTCTAACCATTTCAAAGTGCTAGTACTCGAGGAATGGCAGAAGATTGCAAAGACTCGATAACAGAAAGGGCATTGGCATCGGGGCTAGAAAGCAAGCAAGTAGGTAGGAACGCAAGCAAGAAAGGAAAGCTAGAGAGAGATAGCCCTTTTCTAAAGTATATATAACCATTCTAAAGGCTTATACTCAAACGGACTCTAAAACCATAAGGCATGGGGTTCGCTTGAAAGTGAAATTCATGAGCTTGTTAACGCTGGGCACGCACCTCTTGCTAGCTGTTCTACCGCCATCAAAGATGGCCTGTAGCTTGATTTCGAACAGAGAAATTGCTTCTTTCTATTAAAGGATAGACGAGCACACGTACGCGAAAGAAAGCCAAGGAAAGAGCGGCAAAAGCTTTTTCTCTTTTATTTAAAGAAGTAGATGCCATGAGGATGCCCAATGGAGAATAAGATGTCAGCTGGGGGATTCAAGCTCTATACCTTACCTCTCCCAAAGGGCAAAAGGCCTATAATCAACGCAAAGGGGAGCTCTAAGGATAGGATACAGGCAGGGATAGAAAGATAAGAAAGAAAGGCAAAGGCCAAGGTTCATTAGCTCCATAGTTGCTAACAGGTAGGGGCTGTTACTGGTCCGCAGATGAACTGCCTTGGGGAACTCAAAGGCAAGGGCATAGAGGTACTATAGCTCCATAACTACAAAGCTCCATAGCAGCCAAGTGGTAGGTTTTTATTCGGATTTAGGGTCTAGCCATATCCTGAGATCTTGGCATTAGCATCATGATCCCAGGGGTGAATGCTTCGGCTGGCATTGGTTCTAGGGGCGCGTTCGGCCGGTTGTGAGATTTCTCAGTTGTGGATAGAAAGGGGTCTAACCATTTCAAAGTGCTAGGGGTCTGGGATGGTAGGACATAAATTTGAGTACAGTACTCCGCTGGTTGGGCCATACTCCATAGGGGTATTCTCTCCTACTATCAAACCATATCGAAAAAGGAAGTCTTTCTAGCACTGATATGGCTCATGCTCCATAGCCTACTTAATTCACCATGCTCTCGTTCGTGCCCCATGTCTTCCATAAGTCAATGGCTCATAAGACAAGCAAGAATTCAAGCATCATTTCCAGGCGTAAACGTGTAAAATAATAAGGGACGGTCGGGATCGGTCTTTGTGCCTATGGGAATAAATAACCTGGCCTTCGGGCAATTCATGTCTTTCTTTGATTTAGTACTACTTTTTTTTATAAAAGGAAGAGATTTTCTTTCCCTGCAGTGCTATAGTGCGCTTGGACTCTATCTCCGCTGTCTGGCTTTCATGAAGAAAGATTGAAAGCGTCCTCATGTCAAAGATGTTCGTGTACTTTAGAAATAGGACTGCTCTTTCTAGGACTGTTAGCGCTGGTCTCTAGCCACCTAGAACTACCAGAGACTCGATCCACCTCAGGAACATTCAAAAGACTAAACTGGAACTCACTGATTGTCTCATGCCACCTCGGAAGATAAGACATATTCTCAGACAGAAAAGAAAGGACTTACCACTTGGCCACACTCAGAAGCCGGAGTCTGAGCTAGTAGCTAGCCCCAGGTATAGAACTGGAGTTCTCTATCAGGGAATTCCAGGAGTGAAATAGTATGGTTTGATAGAACCAGGTAGTAGTTGGTCGGAAAGGAAGAGAGAGAGACATCTCTCGTTATTGCTGCCTTTCTTACTACTTTGACACAGTCGTCTACGTAAAGGTCTGCACTCAGGAGAGATGCAGTCCCCCATGTATGACATCTTTGAGCCTTCACTGATGAATGTGAAGATGAAAGCACAAGAGACTAGCACCCTTTCTCAACCTAAGAAGCTTGCATCTAGGATTCAGACTAGCCCACAATCTCAAAGCAATTCCTCCTATCAGAGTCAACCCATGTCACAAAGCAATCCCTTTCATAAAAGAGAGACCATCAAGAGTTCAGCACTACCAGACTACGGCCTCCACTCAGACAGGTCTAGAGGCGAATTCGCAGTTTCAGCAGCAATCAGTCCAGCAGACTCAGCCAGCTTCAACCGCAACAACTTCAAAGAGCCTCAGGCGCAAGAGCAGGTTCAACCAGTGCCGCTACAGCATTCTCAGGTGAGACCAGAAAAAGATCCCTTTCCGCTAGTCTCAGCAATACCTACAGCCTCTACCTCAACTTCAGGGGTCAGTCAATACCTGGCAAGCCCCTGCTCAACCTTACCAAGATCTTCATTCTATCCAAATCATCCCGCCTTTTGCCCCTCAGCCTACGCAATTCACTCCTCAAGACAAGAAAGCAACCTATCAACAACCAGTAGCTCAACCATCTCCGGTAGCTAATCCTACCCAGACCGTAGCACCTCAGACCACTCAACCTCAGGGCCCAGATAACTGCGTCCGACTTGAAGAGGATGATTAGGGACCTCATTCAAGAGCGCCTCTGACCCTCTCTCTCAAAGAGATGTGTCATTGTCTTCATCTTGCCGACCCTAAGGTACTTCTTGTTGAATTAAAAGATTGGATTAGTCTTTCTCTTTCTGTACCCACCCCCGTTTGAGAGTGATTAAATATCAATAGGGAGACCTCCAAATAAGGAAGTTGCTCCTTTGAAAAGCCTTTTTCTTTTCTGATTTTTTGGGCAAGAATCAATCTCGGTTTAAGAGTTCACCCAATTGGGACATCCATTCAGAACCTGAAACCATTACCAACGAAAAAGAAGGTCTTAGAAAGGGGCTTCGATATATCTATTAAAAAAAAAGAAGGATGCAGCGAGCGAGCCTGTTAAGCTGCGATTGAGCTTCACTTAAGTCTTTCCAAAAAAAGGGGTCACTTTCTTGATAAGTTCCCATAAGAAGAATACCTTTATCATCGATAATTTACAACAACTTCAACTGATGCCCACACCAAACGAGATAACTCAGTTGGCTTAGGATTCGTAATGATCTGGAACATCGGTTCCAGTCTTCTTTACCGGCCCAATTCCTTCCTTGGCTGTCATTTGCATATAACTTAATGCTACTGGGGATGCCCTTGGTGGATTCGCACTTCTCTTGGTGGAGTAACTTGCTTACAGTACACAGGGCGTCGTCAGTCGTGAATCCTATATATGCCTATATAATGATATGGAAAGGGATTGTCAAGTGGAAAAAGACCATTCGATTCCCCTCTCCCGTTGGTCGAGTTACTTCATACCTTGACCGGATCACATAGCGTTAGCGGAGTGGTAAACTTCGCAGCAGGACCAGCAAGCTTTTGGACATTGAATGTACACTCGAGGAGGACTGAACAGATGTAGAGGATCCTGACAAACTTGGGGAAAGCACACCTTGAAGAGTGGACATCATCTTCCATTCTTTTGCTTACGCATAAGAATGGAAGATGATAAAGGGGCATATAGGGTACTAGTTCTTCAATCATATCTGCAGAAAATTCTGCCTTTCTTTTATGGGCACTCAAAAGTAAAGTGACCTTTCTTCTTGCATTGAAGGACCAACACTCTTTTTCAGGTTATTCTGCACTCACTTTGTGCTTTTTCTTCTTTTGAAACATATTCTTTTGCGCAGCATTAGTCTTTTCTTTTCTGCTGTTCAAATCTCTTTTCAGCTTCTGCCTAAAGAAAATGGTCAGATCAATCTTAATTAAAGGAGGAGTTTCACGGGAGAGAGTGGTTGTCAAAGACTCAAACGACTTCAGCAGACTTCCCGGTCACTAATCACGATCAGTCATTTTGACTCTAACTGCTAAAAATTCTTTGATAATCTTCTCCATCTTGTCTAAGTGCTGAGACACGCTCGTCCCCTCTTGCATCTTGCTTGGAAGGAAAAAACCGTTGCCGAAGAAACTTCATGTTTACCATTGTCACTGACTCATACATTCTCTGTGGAGTCTCCCAGATTTCTCATGCAGACTTCATTAATGTCTCCCACTGAAACTAGTACCTTATCCTTGACCACAATTAGCACAGCTTCGAAGAACCTCTTTTTTTTACTGTCCACAACTATAGATGCTGCTGTTCATTTCTTTTTTTTTGGCTACAACGGGTACGCTCTCTAGAAGATTTGCTCGGGGCTGTTCACTTTCACTTGGTCGCCTGTTATCTTTGAAACCTCTTTGCTTGCGGAGGCAGGAGTGCGTCTGAGAGAGCGCTTCGCGAAAGAATCGTGTGGCGCGGTGAAAGGTTTCCCGTTGGGGTTTCCGGCCCCCTGGTCTTCACCTAATTGTGGAAGAGGGGAGGTGCATTTAGTATAAACTCTCTCTCGCGCCTTTCTTCAGCTTGTTCCTGTTCGTCTATTCGGGACGGGGCAGGCAGCCCACATACATGAAGAGAAGAAAGAGAGGAGAGGGGGTTCCCTGAGATTAAGGTGTCAAGGCGGTCGAAGAAGGCCACAAGTGGAAGCAACCGATGCTTTGGTCATTCAGTTGACTCCGCCAGTCCGTGCTTGCTGTCATGCTGGCAAAAGCAGGGCTTTCGGCCTTACCTACTATTGGATTTGAACCAATGACTCTCGCCGTATGAAAGCGATACTCTAACCGCTGAGTCAAGTAGGTCAAGCTGAGTCAAGTCAGAGAAAATAGACCCCTATAAGAAAGAGAAAGCGTTATCACTATACGAAATATCGGCCTATTCACTCAGCT
The DNA here is from genome assembly GCA_032173675.1 of Gastrolobium villosum. Classification (NCBI taxonomy): domain Eukaryota; kingdom Viridiplantae; phylum Streptophyta; class Magnoliopsida; order Fabales; family Fabaceae; genus Gastrolobium; species Gastrolobium villosum. Next base: position 105,802 of record JAVKPL010005508.1, read on the forward strand.
AGGGAATAAGACTAACCTAATTTCCCTATTCACTGAACCCAAGACTAAGGGCAAAGAGAACTTCCTTTGCTCCCTTCCTTCAATCAACTTATAGGATGGAACCCGGACTCCTAACTAAACCCTCTTCCGATTGATTGTCTCGATTTCACTGCCTTGGTTGGCCACCATGCGCCTACTTCTCTCCAATGCCTCCTTCTTAAACCCCTTCGTACTGCAATCCAATCAATCGATCGATCAAGAGAAGAGGCTAATCTCTTTTGTTTGGGCCGGTAGCTAAAAGAAAGTCCTCGCCTTCTCTTGAACAAGGGAAGGGCAGCATAGCATTAGCTTCAATTGAACAAGCTCAACCTTGAAAAAGAAAGGTGGTAGGCCGAAGAACCGTTGAACGCTTCAACTTGGCCACTGAAGAAGGCGAAGGCTGGGCAAGTAGGCCAACTTACTGCTTACTGCCATGCCATGGTTTAAGCTTTAGGCTCCATAGACGGAACTTTTTTTTAGGTATTAGGGAGGGGAGGACACCACTCAGCACCTAAGGTGGGGTTCCATGCCTAACAAAAACGGCCAAAAGAAAAAAAAGAGATGTATGGCTGAGGGGAGGAGAGAAAGAACGCATGCATGGGGATTCTCTCTGTCGGAGGTTCGATAATCTATGATAGGACATCTAAGGCTAAGGAAGAATTAAAGGAAGTCCATTACTGAGAGAAGTGGTGATCTCGTCTTGCTTGCTGGGAGAGAGAAAGCTTCCGGACCACCTTTTCCAGCCAGATAGCGAGCGATCACTCAGCAATGAACACTAACTGAAAGCGGCCGGGAAAGAGTAGCCATCCCTTACGGGAATCGAACCCGTGTCTTCGACATGAAAAGACGATGTCCTAACCACTGGACGAAAGGGACCAAAAAGCCATTCTTCATATACCTCAGCTCCGAGAATAGAAGTGGTTCGTTTTGTTTCTATACGCAATTCAAGATTTCGTTTGTGTTCTGGCGATTTCTGATGTGAATTCGGCGGGTCGTCCCCCCTTCCTACGGGTTCCCCCACCAGAGCCCGCTTACGGCACGCATGACGCATGGTTACAACCTTTGCCTTAGCGTACAGCGAGTTCTATAGAAAGCATGAACCACCTCGAACTCACTCGATCGATGGTTCATGGTTCTACGTAATTAGTAGGATCGAGTTTCTACTCCAATCTAAGGTTTTTAGGGTTTTGAACTCAAGAGTACCGGTACGAGTTCTTTGAGTAAGGAACTGGTAGCTTTTACTTATTTATGTCAATGAGTGAGAACAGTAGTAGTAGATTGAGTTAAAGAGTTTGATCTTCCCCCCAAAAGGGATATAGAGGGGTAAGGGTCCTTTCTTTTGTTGTTGCACTGAACTAAGTAAGTGTCCTCTTCTCAGAGAGGAGGAGTTGCCTAAACCTAAAGGATTAGTTCCTCGAGTCTAGTTAACTCGACAGCTTAAAACGAATAACGCGCGAGCTTAAGAGGTCGCTATCTCCCCAGTGAAGGCTCGCTTCGTAGACTTCACGAGCAAAGAATAGATATTACTTACAATCAGGTGCCCTTCGACGGGAACTCCTACTACTTCTATCTACCTACGTTATTCTTTCTTTAAGAAAGCTATTTCCCACGGTCAAGCCTAGTAGAGCTCCTAGTCCGACAAGACTAGCAAACATGCTACCAGGCCTAGTTACCATAAGAAAGGAAGGGAAAGCGAACCACAGAGACCATTTAACAAGAGCTGAAAGAAGAGTGAATTGAATTACCCCCGGGTGACTGAACTGCAGGGATTTCTATTTAAGAGCCGGGTGAGCTACCTTAACGGCACCCTGGTATTCCTTCTTATTATGGATAGCACAGGTGATCCCTAATGGGCTCGCTTCACCGATCTCTATATAGAAGATCGCCTCTAGATCCCATCCCATTAGACTGATTTAGTGTGGTTAAGCTGTGTCTTTGAAAAGTAACTGAGTTTAGGGCTTTCTTTCTCTCCTGTTTAGAAAGATAGCTGCCAGAAAGACGAAGACAGAAGCAATAGCCTTCGATTAGTCGGTGGGACAGGAGGAACTCTTACTGTTCTCCTAACCGGTGCTAGTTAAAGCTAATTACATAGTTAAAGAAAAAGAAGAGAATGTCCTGAGAGAAGAAAGGAAGTAAGGGAATGAGCTGGTGCTATATATAGCCAGAATCGCTTGTTACAGAATAGGTTGCATCTAGTATACTACCAGTGGAGTCATAAGTTGTAGATCTTCAATGGCTGAATCCGTTGTTCAAATAGCAGCTGCTTGGGCTTACCTTATTACCTTAGTTCCTTATCTTTAGCTTGAGAGATGGGAATTGAATTAGACAAAAAAGAATAGGCCGCTAATTAGTTATGACCTGGGGGAATGCCCCAAAGCCCCTATGACTACTCCTTTCGAACTTCTAGCAATAGCAAACTCGCCCCACAAAGTGGTCCAATTCTTGTGTTTAATGTGAAGCTTGGCTTAGGCAAAGCAAAGGGGAAACCCATCCAAGAAGAACAATCCGGGTGAGTGCCAAAAGGGGTAAAGAGTAACCTCATCGATCGACCCAATTCCAGCTTCTGTCCCGGATGAAGTTGTTCTTGTTGGTATCATAGATGTTTTATAAGAACTGGGCAATGCCCTCAAATTCATTGATATCGAAGCATTAACATTCGTGGATGGAAAATGAAAGATGTCGATTCTTTTCTAATCTAAAGCTTAGATTGAATAGTTTGAAGCCTCTCGCCACCCCTCTATGATGGGAAACTCCTGATTTTCCTGCTTAGACAGAGAGAGGCCTTGTCAACTACTACATATTCAAATTAGCATGAAAGTCCTACCTTAGATGATATGCCTCGCTGAGCTCTCTCTTGGGCTGTGAAAGCGGTGCGAAAGAAGTTGGGCTACCTTGCCTTTAGAGCTTCCCCGGTGACTGAGTCTGTGATTTCATTGTAAGTAAGTATTTGCTGCTCTTTCATGATTGTATCAAGTTCTCGCGCATAAGCATAGCCATATGATGAGTTGAAGGCGGGCGTCCTTCTTTCTTTTCTATGTATGGAAGCGCGCATCACTTTGGACGTGCTTTACCGGCAAATGCATGATTCAGAACATA